>QRFJ01004773.1:0-118183 GCA_006176705.1 Cocos nucifera | reverse complement strand
GTCAAGAAAAAGATTCTACCCTATATATTCAATTCAAAGTCAAGAGTGATTTAATAGAGGAATAAGATTATTAGTAAAATTAAGCTCGTGAAAGAATAACGGTTTTCTCTTAAAAGCGTTCCACGAGATTCGTTCTACACAGAATAAGGAATTGAAGAGATCTGCGTATATGACTCCAAATCAAATGAACTATGTATAAACCTAAATGAACAACAATCTAAACACCACGGAGCAGATAGATACTATGGAGAAGGGATTATAATACTCGTATTTATACACAGCTAACCAAGGATATTTCAGATCCAGAAACTGATTTATGATCAAGCACTATTCTCTCACAAAAACTATGTCTATATTGATATCTCTATACATAATGCTTCCTTTCACTTATTGTCTTCATATCATACATATGTGTGACTCTATATATCATTATTTGAACAACAATTATCATTATACCAGATAATTAGTTATCTCTCACGAATAATTTTATAATCTAATCTGTGGAGAGCTCACCTGATATTTGGAGGCGTTGCGCATACGTAGTGGTATCGTAAGCAGCTCGCTACCAATCCTATTACCCATACGATAATGATGTGATCCTGACTCGCGAGATTGAATATATCGAGAGAATCAGGCGTGCGTCCAAGAGTTAGAACACTACAGTTGCTGAGTATTTCTTTAAGCATCGACCAGCCTATGCAATAGGCCGTCCTCCTTAGAAGTCCTACCCGCTACACCCCTCCCTCCACCCACCTCTCACATCTAGAGATCTTTAGTGTGCTCATCATATGCGTTTGAAGTGATCTACAAACTCTACCCTAGAGAGTACGAAAAACTATTTTGAATATAGTCTAGTTCTCTCGATACTGAATCACATATTCTCAGCAGGCACAGCCTTCTGAATTTTGATCACCTCTTATCCTCTGATCTGAGTTAATAAATAGTCTATATATCCAGAGACTAAGTCCATCCAACAACCATCTTTAATCTTGGACATGGAGAGCAAGTGGAGAAGAGACTATGGCGTGAGAGAAGGAGGGGAGAGGCAGCCTTGGGCAGTTATCTAATTGCATTCACATTGAATCTTAGAAGAGCATGTGGGCGCGAGGGAGAGAACCACTTTTTTAAATAGTAACCTTCTTGTGATCTCTAATCTTCTCTCTTCCTACTCAAACCAATCACAACCCTTGTGAAATTACCAGATCTAATATCTGAATATAGAGTTGGAATAGAACCCGGGATTCCTCCGTGTCACGAAGGGGTCACCTGAAGAGCCTCCTAGTGCAAAACTCCATTCTCTAGTAAGGACCAACTCCTGATTGGAATCCTATGAGGTATGGTGGAGTCATTAGTACCAACGAGAGAGGACTCACTATCAGCTCCTCCTACTTGGCGCTCACTCAGCCACCTCGTGTGCGCAGTTGCGGCGCTCTTCTCCTTGCCAACGTTCCATGGCAGGGGGATCATAGGTCCTATACAGCCCAACACATCAGACTTCTCCCAAATAGGACCTGCCAATGAACTATGTGGCTCAAAGAGGAGTGCAAAGGATCATAGAGACAAACATGGTCATACGTTTGACTACAAGCTCAGGTTTAGACTTTTGACCAAAGTAACACGAAACACTAAGACAATGCAAAGGAGTGACCAGAATATATGTGCGAGAGCGAAGAGAGAAATGTCTTTACAAATAAAGACAAACCTATATCTGACTTGGACAAACCTCCAGTCAGAACCATATGAAGGCCTCTGATTGAAGCACAAACTCCTTTGGCTCAGTAGGACAACTATTTAATGATTAGCTTAAAGAGATAATGATAAATTTTTGAGGTTTCTAGATGCCGTAGGTGGCTTAGCCACGATTTCCTTGAACCTAATTGAATCTCAGGTTTCAGATCAATTGAACTAGATCAGTTAATTGTAGTGAGAATTATCTCAAGAATTTCATAATCACTCATTTTGTGTCTGACGCCAAGGCTATAGCGCGTATCCAGTTTCTGAGGTATTGTGGTTATAGGATATGTCATGATCTCTATCATAGACATCAATCGAAACCCTTCCGATGGATCAGAAAGTCCCACCTGTCTTCGTATGAAATTTGTTCCAAAGCGAATACACGCTGCTGAGAATTACATTCGCGTTATCATCTGTATATCTCATTCTAATTCGTCCCAAATCCACTTAGTGACACCTAAGCTAGAACATGAACAAGATATCCATTGGTGGCAACCCATCAGAGCTGAATGCGAACCTCTTGGTGCAGCTACCTGTGACTGGATTATAAGCTCTATCAATACTATCACTTGAGCATTTGTTCACTGTCCGATCAGGTGTATTAGGGTTAAGGTGAACTCTGTCAAACGGCCTAAGTTCTTCTGTGTCATTATATGTAATCATTCCCGACTCGTAAGGATTATAGTATCCACTTGTGAAAAATTCTAAAATAGAAACTCTTTCACTATTATTTTACTCTGCAATGGCCAATGGGCTATCCACACCGAACAATGTGATATTCTTCCACTTATCTATCTCACTATGGTGGACTACCTCTCTCTACTCACTGATAGGTCTCGTAGTCCCATCATTCGATAAATCTGCCATAGTACCAAGACAGTTACCGCAGTACAATGAAGCCCAATAGCAAGCCAACATACAACCTCAAAAGAGTGATTACCCATATATGGTTTAGTGAGGATTTTAGAAGATCAGGATCTAAACTTAAATAAGGGTGGATGTAGTCAAACTTATAATCGACCACTCAAGGCAGAGTAGCATGAGCTCGCATATGCATCCCAGGTCAACACAGAGAACCAGACACGAGACGTACTATGCACGAAAAGACCACCTTTACATGTTCCTGATGGAACCTTTGCTTTACCGTAGAATGCCATTGGATTATATAAAGTGCCCAATCGCGACTTCAGTCAGCTTGAACTTGTATGAAGGTCATAAGGGATCGTTTTCCTAATGGACTACTCGATGTTGGTCATATACGCTGACTAGGTTCGCACTTCGTATTTCTCCATGAAACGACATGATAGGAGATTGTTCTTAGTAACACATTTCTACTCTACGCTTCGGTGTCCCCTATACACTTCGTCGATCTTAGACGTCAGAGAGCTCATCTTACTACGATATGAGATCGATCGAGAAATTATGCGACCAACCTTTCGATCAATACACCATCCTCGTGATGACTCCTCTATAGGTCGGGAGCTAGATTATATGTGAGATAAAATGATTAAATTCAATAGTAACTTAAATTTTCTAATTACTCTTTGAAAATAAAACGAAATTATCATTACCATTAACTCAAAGGATGTATCACAAAACACTAAATACACATGTGTAGAGATAAGAGTGATATCCATTTCATTTGATTAAATAGTGAGTGAGCGTCATTAAACTTATACTAGAATTTTGCCCCTAGCTGAAGGGTGGTGATTACAAGGGAAAAAGATGTCAGCCCAATCTTTCTTGCTTACTATGTGGTCTTCCATTATAACTAGAAGACAAGAGATCTTCCCGATCTTTTTGTCGCGTATACAAGCCAATGGCTTACAAGTCTATATAGAGTTCACCTACTTAAGCATTAAGCTCAAGATTGGAGCTGGGGCCTGTAATTTCGATCTATCTGCCTGAGAAGTTTGCCCATAACGAACTAACTTTTTTTTACAGTAAGACTTGCCTTCTCCTGGTCCACCCAACATTTCTGTGCGAGTTGACTAACTACTCATTTACCATATATACGGATACCTTTGCATCTCAATAGTTTTAATCGTCGGATGATTGGGAGTGCGATATCGTGTAGGAATTCTATCGTGCTCCGTGCATTCTCATAAGACTTTGCTCGGAAACTTACTATGAGTCTCGTTTATGACCCGTTCCGGCTATTGCTCTGATTTAGACAATATGGCCCTGCTCATAGTGAGCAGGGACCTGATTTGTTCTGTCTCAAACGTTTGAATACAGTATGGAAAATATATTCATAATGGCATCTAGAGCTGGTGCTATTATCTTCACAATCTATAACAGATAATCCTGACCAAAGCTGCTCCAAGCATACAACCTCCTTTACAAGCAAACTTCTGTGTTGCCCATTAACGCGTCATTCCGCCGTTGCATCTGTTGGAAATTTGCATGATGCCAACGCCAATATTTCTTCAATTTAAATATCTAAAAAGACCTACATCCACTCATGAAATACATGGTTAAATACTCAAACACTAAAAGTTTGGCACTCATCAAAATCAATCATGGGATCAACAACATAATTTTTTATTAATTTTTTTAATATAAACTATTAAATCAAGCATGAATTATATCTTTCAATCACAATCCATCTTCATAAATATAGCTTATTTAAATATTAATCAATAATAAATATGTTAATATTAGATCCCATTTATGAAGAATAAGAGTTAAGATCATATAGGAGAACATGTCATTCATTGTATAAAAAAAATAAAAAATAAAAAAAATTACAACCATGCTCGAAGATTTCATCTACATCTCAAAATTTTGATCTTTAGTTGCTCATGATTCAAAATTCTCTGGCTTCCAGCATCTTCAGATCACCAAATAAATAAAAGAAAAGAAATAGAAAGAAAAAAGAAAGAAGAAAGAAGAAGAAAGAGAGAAGAGAGAGGCTTGGAGGCCCTATTTCTCCTAAGGGGGGTCTCTGTATAGATTTCTGGCATAATAGGATTTAAATAGATGAAAAATAGAGTCTGTGAGTTCTTGTTGGACTCAAATTGGAGTTTGGTTTGAATTATTCAAGTCTATTAAAGTTTTGACCATTGGATCTTGATCAAACAGCCCAGATTTCATCAAAATCCACTGCATCAGCCTTATATTATTGATCAGATTGATTCTGGGTCATTGGATCGAAGCCAAGATTGTTTTTGGCCGTTCAATCATGCACTGGAGGTTGGAAATTTCCTAATCAAACCTAGAATAAGTCTGAGCCATTGGATGCTGATTGGAAGCGATGAGGACCGTCGGATTGCACAAAATTATAGTTGTAGATCATCGTGGACTAGGCGCGTCGAAGACTGTAGCTGATCACTGCCGCCATGCTATCTAAAATCCTAAAAATACCCCTATACATTATGATGGATTTGCTATAGACCTCTTAGTAGTCTAGGTTCGCCATGTGTCATGCACCGATTTGTCATGCTTGCTGAGCTAGGCAGTCCATGCCTGTTCCATGGATCGATCGGTCGGTCCACCGTGCACTGGCTTATTTTTTTCTTTTATTTTAAACTTCTTGGCTTCATAATTTTTTCATTTTAGCTCTGATTTGAGTAAAATTTATTTCGTTAGAATACATAAATCGAGCTCTTTGCATTTTCTTTTATAAAATATTAATAAAAATATTAATTTATTTTAAATAAATATTAAATATTATATTATTTAATATTTTTATTTATTAATTTATCATAATTGTCACACCTCTCAACTTGAGTTTTACTCATCCTTGAGTAAAGAAAAGAAAATTAGAAGCATATACCGACTTGATGGGATATTAAAGTTTCTTTGGATCATCCTAAAGTCAGTTGATACCTGATTAGAGATTTAAGAAATACATCATCAGATTATTAATTCTATCCTAAATAGTGGTTAAGTGAAGAGCATAAAATTTAAGAGCTTTTCTTTGACTAATTCTCCATTTTATATTCTTTAAATCCTTTTTCATTAGTATGAACTAGAGTTTTTTTTTTTGGATAGCTAGTGCAATGTTTTAACCTCTTAAGCTTTCTATCTGATCCTTGCAATAAGCTTTGGACCAATGACTCCCAAACAAGTTGACTTTAGGGCATTAGGTGTAAAACACCCCTAGAGCTTACTAACTCGAGTCAAATAGGCTATAGGTTAAAACTCACTATACAACAATCTTCTTTACATTGCCCATATTTTGACGTGAATAACATTGCTTACTTATGCAATGGGACCCGATTACTTGATGGAAGACTAATATTTAAATTTTTTTTTTATTTTTTTGGATAAAATTATATATATATTCACTCATATCCATACAAAGTAGATTTTTTATCGAATATAGGTTGGAAGAAGGTTTTAGAATCAATAAAAAATTTATCTATTCTGAGCTTGACCATTTATTGGGTTTTCTTAATAATCGAGTCCTTAACATTTCAAAAATTCTCTGGACCATTAATCAATCATCGATTAAAATGCCTGAAAACCTTCAAATTGAGATGAAATTATATACATAGGACTAGTTATTACCATACTTTAAGGACTTAATTTTTTTTATTTTTTTATTTATTCCTCTCCCAACTTAATTTTCATTATCCTTAATGGAGAAAAGAAATAGAGTGTGAAAAATGATAAAAAAATAATAAAAAAAGAGTTCACCTAGTGTAATATGTTTCTAGTCTTGGCCTGGGATTATTTGTTCTTCATCCATGGGTCTGTAGTTCTCCCTCCAACTTAATCTTGAAAGAAAGATAAACTAAAAAGAATAAAAAATATTAAATGGCAAAATCTGGGTTGCCTCCTAGTAAGCACTAAGTTTAACATCTTCAGCCAGATCCTATGAAGAAGTTTTAAGTATGATTATTTTGAGTACATCCTTTAGGGTTCCAAAAAGATAGGGCCAATCAGGAGGCCTTGTCATCATGGCATTAAAACGTTCATGGAATACTCTACAACTGTTAAGCTTAGCCCCAATCAATAAAATATTTGGAGCAAGATATTATAGCAAATTCTATAACTTTTATAATTACTAGGAAGGGATTGTGTTTGATAGGCCGAAATCAAGGATGGTAGGTAGGAAACAGTTGTCTTAAGGTATTTATTTTAATAATCTCTATCTTGACTCGATGTTCAGCCTTCACTTGTCTCTAAGAGCTTATGATCCATCTCGCCCCCATGCCCTGGGGAATGCCTGCTGTCTTATAGATGGACAAACATGGAAGTCGAACCTGGCTGCTTGATCCCACCTCCATCATGAGCTATGTCCACTCTGACCAAAGATCTACTTAGAAAAGTCTCTTGCAGCAATAGGAACTTTATTCTATGACATCAACTCTCATCCTCCTGAGTCTCCCATCTCGTGCCCAATACGTCTCTACCTGGAGCTCCATCTTGCATTGGCTTCCTCAGTTCTTGAAGCTCCAACTTGCATTGAACTTTCTGCCATATAGTAATATCCTTTCATCTTCTTTTCCTTCAAAATAATCCAATTGCCATGCATGATCTTAGCATTTAATCACCAGCTATCCATTTATAGTCGTTTGAATCCAGTCTGCTCAATAAGATAAGATTTTGTCTGAAATTAGGTATGTATTAGACCTCTCCCAATCTCCTCACGGCACCATCATCTATCCTCTAACTAACCATCCTAATGTCTCTGATTACACAGCTCAATCTATCACTATAAAAATATTGAATATTAGCGATAGTATTAGTGACGAAAAAAATAAAAAATATTTAGTTGCTAATAATATTTTTTTGCAACCACAATACCGACAAAAAAATATTATCGCTAATACTATTAGCAATGATAATTTCACTATTAGTGACGGCAAGTTCCATCTCTAAAAGTATAAAATTTTTTAATTTAAATAAAAAAATATTAGCAACGGTGGATTTAGTTTATAGCAATGTAAAAAAAGTCGTTGCTAATAAAAAACTATTAGCGATGATTTTTTATTATTAGTGACAGCACATGCCATCGCTAATATTATTTAAATTTTTATTTTTTTTATAATATTTAAATATGAAATAAATTTGTGATGGTATTTTGTTTATTACGATGAAAATCGATGCAGTCGCTAATAATTTATTTTTAAAAAAATCTCAATAATAAACTAAAAATAAGTTTATTTAAAAATATTATTAGTAACAAAATTAGTGACAGCTAGCCTTTGCCATCGCTAATAATCCTATTCGAATCCAATTCCAAAAATCTTGCCAAACCTGAATTTAGTTTGAGAATCTTTGATATCCCTAAGTTTAGTTAGACTTTGTATCCAAGTCCTACTTAGATTATAAAATCTAATTAGCATCAAATTAAGTTAAGATTAATTAAATTAAATTAAATTTATATCATTAGAAAAAATAAATTTTTAATTTAAGTTTATTTTGAATCTAATTCGAATCCAATTCAAAATCTTGTCAATTCTAATTCAATTAGTCTTTAAATTCAAGTCCTACTTTGATAGTAAAATCTAATTAATTTTAAATTAAGTTAAATCTAATTAAATTTAATCTAATTTAAATTAATTAGAAAAAAATATTTTTTAATTTAGGTTTGATTTGAATTTAATTCAAACATAATTTGAATCTAATTCGAAATCTTGTCAAACCTAATTCAGTTAGACTTTGAATTGATATTCTATTTGGATTATAAAATCCAATTAGCCTCAAATTAAGTCAAGCTTTCTTAAATAAAATTTAATTTAAATTAATTAGAACTTGATCTATGATTTTATTCGAATGTAATTCGAATCTGATTTGAATTCAAATTCAAAATCTTGTCAAACCTAATTCAATTAGACTTTGAATCTAAGTCCAACATGGATTATAAAATCTAGTTAGCCTCAAATTAAGTCAAGATTAATTAAATTAAATCTAATTTAAATCAATTAGAAGAAAATAAGTTTTAATTTGGGTTCAATTCAAATCTTAATTCAATCCAATTTGCAATCTAATTTGAACCTGATTCGAATTCCAATTTGAAATCCTGTCAAACCTTAATTTAATTAGACTTTAAATTCTAAGTCCTAATTAGATTGTAAAATCCCAATTATCTTTCAAATTAAGTCAAGCCTTAATTAAATTTAATCTTGATTTAAATCAACTAGATAAAATAGTTTTTAACTTTAGGTTCAATTCGAATCCAATTCGAAATCCTAATTCAAAATCTGTCAATTCCTAATTTAGTTAGACTTTAAATCCAAGTCTTATTTGAAATATTAAAATACAATTAGCCTCAAATTAAGTCAAGCCTAATTAAACTAAATTTAATTTAAATTAATTAGAATTTGATCCATAAATTAGTTAAACCCAAAAATTTACTAAAATCCAAAATTGATTTTAACTACCCAAAAAATGACCTAGAAGAAAAAAATTAATATTAAAATAAAATTTTTAAAAATTATGATTATTAGTGATGACTTTAGCGATGGAGATCTTGCCATCGCTATTATTTTAAAAATATAATTATTAGTGACAGTAAATTTATTACTGATGGTGTTTTGCATTGCTAATAATTTTTTAAGTATTAGCTATGGGAGAATATTATTAGCGATGGTAATTTGCCATCGCTAATAATCTTTCCATTCTCATTTTTCTCCATCACACTGCATGCCCTCGTTTTCCTCCATCCCACTGCCCACCGACCCCTTGTTTTCCAACCCCACCACGTATTTTCATCCCCCACAGCCAACCCTCTCTACCCCGCCCTTTGGTCCTCCCACCATCCCCTCTCTCCCATGTTCGATGACCTTCTCTCGATTGCATCCGACCCGCCTCCTCGAGCCCTCGACCGCCTCCCGCCTCCTCGAGCCCTCGACCGCCTCCCATCGATTACACCTGGCCCATCTTCTCGAACCTCCGGCTGCTTCCCACCTCCCCGAGCCCCTGGCCATAAGCTCCCGACCTCCTCCCTTCTTCCTGAAAATCCGACCTGCCTCCCCCTGTAAAGAGACTGCGCCTGTCTAAAGCCTTAACAATGCCTGAAAGTACAACAGTTCATGAGGCCTGCCGAAGGATGGCTGCTCGAAGGGTTGGTGCTGCTTTGCTAACTGACTCGAATACCTTGCTTTGTGGAATACTGACAGACAAGGTCACTGGCCTTTCTTTCATGCATAATATACTTGAATGTACTTGCTCTATTGTAGCTCGTAATGCTGCTTATGTCTTTTCTGAATCGAAGGATATAGCAATGAGAGTCATTGCCACTGGATTAAAGCTTGAGGATACACTTGTTTCCAAAGTCATGACACGGAATCCTATTTTTGTTCTTTCGGACATGCAAGCTGTGGAAGCATTGCAAAAGATGGTGCAAGGTTTGTAAGGACTTTAATACACCATTTTTTTTTTTTTATAATTTTTTAATGTATGGATCCTATTCAAAATCTTCAATAGTCCGGTTTTCTACAAATACAACATCTTTACTTCTGAAGGAAACAAGTAACACAAACTACCCACATCCATTCCTTGTTTTTATAAATTTAGATGATGTGGATTCCACATGATAAGAGATCACTCCATCAAGATGCTCGTGATGATGTAATTCTTGGTGGTTGCTCAAATCCGAAGGATACCACCCTCTTCTGCCTCTCGTTTATGACGAAACTAACATGATGTTTCCTTGGCGTCTCACTTAATTAATAAAGTAATTTAAAAAATCAGAGACATGGAGCCACGGAATTTGCAATCCTTGATATGTTTCACATTTCTTAAAAACAAAGTTCCTTCTTCCAAATTTTCCATAACAGAGAAGTCGCTTGTTCAAGTAGGGACTTCTTTATTTAACCAGGAACAGTCTGGTTTTCCAAGAGACATCACAAAATGACCCAGATTTTTCTGGCGCGCCATGCAGTGGATGACAAACATACACTCGAACAAGAACTACTAATTAAGCATAAGCTTCAACTCCAGACACAGAAACATAAACTCACATTACCGAAAGCAACTGAATGCAGCAGCACTTCTCTCTTGCGTAAGTTACAAGAAACACCAATAGCTTACGGAAATCTGACTCTTGCTGTGGGCACCTAAAATGGTAGGCCAGAACCTCCGAACTTGCCCTCTGTGATCTCCTCCAATCGTCGAACCATCTCCAGAGTAAGATTATTCACCCAATCTCCAACCACACCGCGTCTATAGAACATGCTGTTCTCAATTGGCGTCCGCGCAAATCGTGTCTTCCCATTCTTATTCACTTCCAAACAGCTCAAATTCTCAAATGCGCACAACCTTATAATCGCTCCCACCACCCCTTCCTTCTCCTCATCCATAGTGAAAGGACAACCGATGAACTCAGCCAATCTTGTCAAATGAGCCAAAGGGGCTTGCATCACTTCCTCGTACGTGAGAAACAGCACCTTGAGGCCTTTCCAGGTGCCCCTTCCAGTATCCCAGGACATGATCCCAATACGGCCCAAACCAGGAGATCCCCTCACAGAAATGCTCCACTGCTTCATCTAGAGATAGAGGTTCTATGTTAGCCTTGGTTCTACGGTTGTTCATGAAGTACCACAAGGAAACAAAATTATCTTTCGGATTTCGGCAGAGATAGACGATTCTACAACCGGAATCTACCACGGACTGCGGCAGCGACCGGAACGGGATGTGGGTGGAGAAGAGCCTTGGAGATGGGAGCACGTCCAAGTCAGGAATTCGATTGTTTGTGTACACTTGGGACTCCAGAAATGGGACGCACTCATGGGGACTAAGAGTTGTGAAGGGGTGGTGCTGAGAGTTGGAATAGGAGGAGCGGTTTAATGTTGCAAAGAGAAGGGCTTTGAGCCATGTCGTTCCGGACTTCGGAAAGGAAGCCAAGAGCACGTCGGTGGGGCGCGCCTTGAAGTGCTGTTGGGCGACCATGGCACCTACAAGGTGGTCGAGGGATGCATGCCATTCATCTGGGTGACGGTAGAGTTTGGGCTTAGTTTCTGCGTCTGCGCTGAGGGCTGATACCAACTTTGTGAAGTGTTGGTAGATGCTTTCATGGTTCTGGTCCTCCTGCTCGGCTTGGGAGGCCAAGCATCTGGATAGGGGAGGAGGGTGAGTCATAGGGATGGGAACTGGTGATGTTTGGGGAAGAGATTGTTGTCACAAGCATCAGATCTGACTCTCGGTACTTATTAAAGCATGATTGCAGGAGGTAGGTACCAGATGATTCGCCCTTTTGTGATGGAAAATATAGCTTAAAGAATCAAAAAATGCTTTAGTAACCAAAAAATGTCGCTCAAAAGGTCACCCAGTTCTTGTGGTGTATTCTAATGGCCCCATGTGAATTGGTATCGTCATTTGTGCCATATTATGGAGCAAGTGATTGGTGCAAGGCACCTGAGTCACCGTAGATTGCTCTAAAACAATAGATTAGGGGACATGGTGTGGTTGAAGGCAGCTTACTTGTTGATCTGGCTGTTGGGTTACTGCACTAGTACTTCTTTCTTGCCGGAGTCGATCGGAGCAACTGTGAAACAACAGCCCCTGGAGGCAAAAAATTTGAAAAACTAATATAATGGAACCAAATAATATATAGGTCAAGATCGGACAATGCACGTTGGGTTCGGATTGTATTTTTTGATCGCATGAAAGAATGATTGATCATCTTCGTGACATCAACCATAGGATCATACTTACAACAATATTTAGGGCCATCCAATCTCTTTCTTCCATTTATCAGCATAGATCATAAGACAGATGTCATGCTTCGAAAGCTATGTATAATGTGATCCAATAATTCATACTGCAAAAGAAGATCAGACATTTTTTATGCAAAAGATACATCTCGCATCACCTCCCGCAACTTCTAGGTAAAATTGACTGCTTCCTCTAATTTGTTGTCCAAGACATGCAATTAGTTCAAAAATTAATTATGATCCAGTCTAAACAAAATTTTGGAGCGGACGTGGATAGAAAAATTATGAACCATCAGAAGATGAATCACCAAATGATCCAATTGAACCTGGCTGGACTAATGTTAACTGCATTATAATTTTTGAAATCTTTTAGAATTTTTTTTCAAAAGTTTTCCCTTGGTGTTTCATGTCTAGTAAATCACTGGATCCATAGCTGTCGGAAATTTTAGAAACCTGCAGACACCAACACCTTTTGGTTCTACTTTGTCCAGGAAAAGGATGGAGATTTACGTTAGCTTTTTGTAAACTTTGCTCCCCTTAATTTCCAAGCTCTATTTTGGAAGGATGCCCGGCCCACCATTGCTAATACCCGATGCACGAGCCAGAGTGCGTTCTCAGACTTTTTGGCCTTGTGTCTCCTTTTTCTCTATGCAAGCTAATGGATGCATTTGATCTTGCCAGGCATCTTTGTCTTCCATAAAGATGATGCAAAAGCCAATTTGACACCTCTGGAGATCAAGAAATGATAGATGGAAGTAATGAACAAATTTCCAGATTCATACAATCTCCAAATCATCTGATCTGGTTCCGACTTGAGCTGAACATTGGCCAGAATAGACAGAAGAAATTTATCTCCTCCTAGACGATATTGCTTCGATCATTTTATTTTGCTCTTATGTCGGTGAGACATTCAGTGACACTAGTGGCCCAATTAGCCCTGGGATTTTACCATTGACTAGGCTATCTCCAATAATCAAAATCTTTGAAAATAAAATATAAAAAGACAAAGCTGTAACACATTAAAAAAATATATTAGAAATGCAAAAGTTAAAAGATCTAAGCTAAATAACACAGCAAAGTCAACTATATTTGCAGGGGCCCCATCTTGCAAGCTAGCATGAATTTTAGTGCAAGATGGAAAGGAAAAAAATATTTTTTTCCATCTCCCGCAGCTTGCATGTGAGATGGCAGAAGCGGACTCCTGGAAGAAGTTTGTGATTCTATCCAGCATCGGGAAGTCTAGGGCACATCTGATCCGTACATATAGTCCATAAAAGTTCCTCCCCTCTTACCTCTAATCATCCTACTCCTAATCCCCAATCAATTGTAGGTGAAAAATCCATCAAGTTTTCTTAATTTTCTATTGAGCATTCTCGGCAAGCCATCACCGAAACAAGATAATCAGCCTCAACCCCTCTTCCATACTCATCTCCCTAGTCGCTAGACCATCAATGATGGTCAAATCATCAGTGGCAAGTCTCCGGATTTCGTTGGAATCCAAATGCCATGTCTATTCTCTTCTATTTTCTTATTTTACTGACTACCACCGGCTATGGTTGCCATTGCCTTGTCGCTGGATGGTAGTGTAGGTCACCACCCATGGACCCATTGCAACCCGTCGGATAACTCCTCACTTTCTCTATTTTGAAGAAACGGAGAAGTGCTTTTCATCTATTTTCAGAAAGAAAGAGAGAGTTCTCTCACTTTTCCATACTCTCTCTTTTTTTACTATAAAAATCTGAACTATTAGTAATGGCGAATTGCTATCGCTAATAATCCTTATGCCATCACTAATAGTTCTGTCATAAATATCATCGTAAAAGTCAATCTGAAAAATTCTTATCGTTAATTACTACTACTAGTGACGGTAAAAAGAGCCATCGCTAATAAGCCTATTAGCGATGACTTTAGAGATGATATAATTTCGTTGTTAATTAGTTTTTAATATTTAACTTAATTTTTTTAAAAAATTAAAAAATATTAGTGATGGTATTTTCGTATCTAATGTCATCGCTAATAATTATTGACAACCAAAAATACCGTCGCTAATTCCATCTTTAGTTCTTTTAATTTAAAAAAATAAAAAAAATATTTTAAAAAATATTAGCAATCATAATTTGGTCTCTAATGCTATCGCTAATACTGACGCTAATAGTTAATTTTATTTTTTAAAAAAATTAATAATAATATATTTTAAAATCTATTTTAATTAATCATAATATGTTCCTAATACCTATTATAATTAAAATTTAAAAATAATATGATAATTAAAAATTAAAAACTAATTATATTATATTAAAAATATAAATTATATAATTTTTTTATAAGCAGTATCAAAAAATATAATGCATCAAAAAAAATCAAGTACAATCCTCATCATCGTCCACCTCCTTCTCTTGCTTCTCTCCAATAGCTAATGGATGAGAACCTGATGTTCCAACATCCTATAATAAAAAAATAAAATAATATTAGTAAGTTTCAATATAGAGGCATTTCTTTTGATATACTTCTTTAATTCTCGAACAGATTGTTCCTATATATTTCATTCGATGATACGGAATTATAAACACCTCGGCCCATTGATTGGATAGTTAGATTAAATTTTTAGCTTCTAAATCCTTTTTTTGAACTTAAACCTAAATATATAAATATGAAGCTTTTAAATATGAAAACTTAAAATAAGTAAAAAATTTTCATAATATAATTATTTGATGTGATGGTTGGAACGATGAGCTCAGCTGATTGTTCAGCTACAGGTCTTAGAGAAGCTCCATGATAGCATCGCAGATGGCATCCAAGAGGCTCTTAGATCGCTGGCTTAGAAGCTTTTGCACGATCTCCTCCATGTGCGCATCACTCTAGATCTGGATCATCGAGGCCTGTGAGAATGTCAAAGGATATCAAGATGGTGGAGGTTCAAAACTATAGTCGAATCCTATGACCTGGCTCCTACTCATCCCTTGGTGGCATTAAGCCATCCATCAAGATCAAAAGGGGGCTGAGAAGATGAGTCATCGCCGTAACACTCAGCAACGTACATCACATAACGTATCTGCACAGTTTAGAAATATATTAGTTCTAATATAAAATTTAGATCCTATAACAACTTAATTAGTAAATAAAGTTTGAAGTTGTTACCGTGATTTATCGTGATGTAGAATCTAAATAGTCACCAGTCCTTCTAGACTAGTGTATGACCTATCACAACTATAGTTGATCTGGTGGACGACTTAGCTACCATGCCTATAATAAGTAAATAATAAAATTAAATTAATTAAAATATATATATAAGAGTTTTTATAATTCTAGTAAACAGTTTTGGTATTAATTTCTTACTAGTCTGTAGGCCATAACATGTGTGCCAGCAGAGCCGTCCATGTGCCTAATCGGATCCTGATGGGTGGCATGGTTCTGTCGGATCCTCTGCCACCTACCAAAGTATTTCTTGCTGGTCTAATAGTAACAAAGGGCCTGCCATATATCCATCCATATCTAATGATTCGTGAAGGACCTCCAATCTAATGGTGACTGAAAGTCAGAGTGCTGGATGGTAGACTGCCTAAGACTGTAAAGGCCATCTTGGAGCCTCCATATGGCCACCTCCTTAAAGTTCTGACAGCCAGCCTACTCATCTTGGAGAGTCTCGAATCGGTAGCACTTCTGCAAGATAAAAGCAAGTGTGTATTAATATGTAATTAAAATACCAATGTATCAAAAATTTAAAAATTGAACTAGTTTTGACTTACCAGAAATATCTCCCAGACTACATCACGAGCTCCAAATGGCTAGTTGGAGAACTTGTTCATTGGCCCTAGCATTAAGCATTGGATAATATCGATAACCATACGAGATACTCCAAACTCTTTAAATATGCTGTAAAATTTATTTTAAAAAATAAATATTAACTTTAGAATGAGCTGTCATTCTCTAGCCAAGTCGGAGGTGCTGCGAGCCGGTGGGTCCTCGACCATAACTCTATATCTGAGAGCTGATCGCTACTACATGTGATTATAGGGTCACTGGTGACCCCCTATCATCCAAACCTAAGCATAAAATATCTAATATAAAAAATATTATATTAGTTAGCAAAGAATAAATTAATATAAATAAGAATATTTAAAGTGTTAGAGTTTACCATCCTGTATGAGATGTGTGAAATCATGCAAGCTGGCTGCATGATAGCTCTCTCCTCGAGAGCTCTATCCTTGGCTGGAATGGCTTTGACCTCTAGAAGACATGATGTATAATTTTTAAAAATAAAAATAAAAATCAAAGCAAGTAGATGATCTAAAAATTAGTTTAAACAAAATATTTATTAAAACATAACAAAACAATCAAAATTTAACTTACGTGTAACAAAGATTATTAGTTAGCATCTGTAATTTATCAGCAGAAAAATAATTCTCATCTAGTAGTACATGTAATGTGTTGATCCCCTAATTTTCAGATTTAGACATTATTTGATTCTCATCCAATAGTACATGATAATCTCAGTACATGAAAATATGAAGAAGGCTTAGATCTGCCATTGAAAAATAAGGCATTGTAAGATCCTTTGCACCTTTAACCATGAGATAGCTACAAGCAGTTGTCTGCAATGTAATAGACCATTCAAGCTTGCCCTGCATTGCAAGTTTCTTTGCACCTTTAACTATAAGATGGTTGGGTCTGTGATGTCATAGACTGTCCAAACTTGACCATACAACAACAAGAACAGAATGCATCACCTCCATTTAGGCACATCTTGCATAGGTAGTCATCATAGCCTCTCCGAGTCTCTGACCACCTCCTCGAGTTACAAACTAGAAGTAATTTTTTTTAAAAAAATAAAATAATAATTTAAAAATAAAATTCATGTGCTCATGCAGCCTAGTCATCTAGCAAACTCCAAGTCCCCATGCATGAAACGTACGCGCGTTCTGACCATCCCTGTTTACACTGATGTTCTTTACTTCTATGATTATGCTTTTGGAAATGCTACACTCTTAGTTCAAGGATGGGATCATTATCCTTGTAAGAAATGTGTCAATAGAAAAATGCTTGATAGGGATACAATAGGTACCCATTTATATATGAATGGATTTATACCAAACTATAAGCATCAGTAGTTGCATGGGAAGACATGGGAGATAATATGCGTGAATGGGAGGCTTTACTTCTTTAACACATTTGCTGATGTGCAAGAGCTTAATGGTGATAGACTCAAGCAAATAATTAGCACATTGGTGGATTTGCTCTGGTTATCAATAAAAGTCCATATAATAATCTTTCAGGTAGCAACCACCATAGCTATGATGGATTATAGGGGTTGGTATAATTAGAGCCTTGCTTAGCCTCTAGGGGGTAGCAATCCTATAGAGGGTAAGCATGACTATAACCATAGCAACCCTATAGTCCACCATAACTATAATAGTTATAATCTAAAAGATTATTACATGGACATTCACCGATAATCAAATCAAACACACCAAATATGCTAATCATGTGCTCGAGCCTATCACCATTAAGCTCTTGTATATCAGCAAGATCTTAGACAAGTAGAGCCTCCGAAGCCCTTGCAATTATTTTCCACATCTCGATCTCCATATAGGTATCAATGCTTGTAGTTTGACATAAATCTACTTGATGCGTGCTAATCTATAGCTATGGCAAGTACACCAGTCGATTAATTAATAAAGTAAATGAGTAGAGTATCATCCCTAGAAGATTAAAAAATAAGTACTGAAAAGCTCTTTCCTATGTTTTATTTAGAAGATCGATTTATAAGAATAAAAAATTAAAGAACAAAATAAAAAAAATTAAAAATTTTAAAGAAATAGAGAGAGTGTAATTACTAGGGTTTTAAACTTAAGAGCAATGTGTTACTAAGGCAATCGGTTTACCAACTCAGTCAATACAATATTCAGATTATTAAATTAATTTTATTTCATGTGACGGTAGAGTTTCCTAGTTTATTCACTATCCTATGGTCCAGGCATAATAAAACTATCAATATTTATTAATTATTCTTTGATTCAGGTGTAATTTAAATAAATATTAATGCATTAAGTCTTGTGAAATCCTCTAATTAAAATACGATGTGTCCAAAGCGCACTAAAATATCCGCATGCATATGAATTCTAATTTGATTCATAATACAAGGTATATAATTAAGAAGCAATAACATGGATGTACTTGGTTCGTAACATCTATGTTCATCAGATCAATTAGAAGATGGCCAGTAATCTAAAAGCATTAAGATCAAATTTATATACTCCTCATGAATAAAATTTAAAATTAAAAATAAATCACACTGAATATTGCATCAAAAGAGTGGCTACACCTTAGCCTTAGTAAAAGAAAATTTAGTTCATGATAACAAATTTAAAAATAGTAAATAAAATAAAAAGCATGAAAAAACTAGACTATTTGATTGCTGAAATTGATTGTCCGTCGCTCTTGGTGTGAAGAACTTGGTGAAGAAGAAAAGAAGCTTCTTGATTAATGTTCTGATTGTTGGAAGAAGAAAAAAATTAAAAATCCTTCCTTTTCTCTCAAAAATCTCTCTTCTCTTTCTACCTCTCTTTTCTCTTTCTTTTCTTTTTCTTTTTCTTTTTACTGTCTCCACTCTCTTTCTCTTCTTTTTCTTTTTTTTTACTATCTCCCCTCTCTTTCTCTTCTTTTTCTATTTTTTTTTTACTGTCTCCCTTCTCTTTTTCTTTTCTTCGGCAATAGACCTTTTCATAGGCTAAGAGGTAGATTTTCCATTGAAATTCCATTGAAAATTAGGTTTAAAACTCTCAAAACAACTCAAAAAGAATCCTGGATTAATTCTAACCATTGGATGTTGATCAAATGGTCCAAAAATCACTCAAAAATCATTTGAAAATTTCAAATCAAGTCAAAATTCATTTGGACCATCGGATTAGCCTTGAAGATCAAATCTGGGCCATCAGATCATGCACAGAAAAGCTTCTGATCTTTAGTTTAAAGTTGGAATGAATCTCAACCATTGGATCTCGACCGAAAGCTGTGGATGCCGTTCGTCAGCGCATGCATTTCGACCGTCCGATCAAATTCTAATGAAAGATGTCCATCGAATCAGACAAAATTTCTAAATTATCCTCTATAAACCATGTGCGAGCCTAGTGTTGCATGGACCACCGCATTCTTCAGCCAATCGAAGCACATTTTTTCATGTGAAATCTCCAAAATATCATTTAAACGGTCCATCATGCACCGTGAAAAATGCTGACGTTAGCTTGGCATCAACGTTGCATCAGCGGGTCGGTCTGCTAGGTGCGGTCGGATCGGATGGTCTGCTGAGCCAATTTTTTTGAATCGGATCAACTTTTTTTTTTTGAAATTCAATTTCGGGCTCGTTTGAAGTCCATTTTGCCTGAAATTTATTTCATCTGAACTAGAAAAATAAGATCTTCATATTAGTGGCCTTCTTTCCTACATAAGATTAATAAAAATATCAATTTCTAAAAAAATAGATTAATTTATTTTATAATTTAATACTTTTATTAGTATATTTTTATTATTTATCACACCCCCTAACTTAGTCATTGCTAATCCCTTAGCAATATTTTATTTAATACCATATTTTAATAAGATTATCCATCAAAAAGATAAAATCTAGGACTAAAAATTAAAAAGTTTAAAATATACTGCTAATTAAGCATTGAGCTTTAGAAGCAAATTTTTCAGTCAATATAATTAAAAACTTTCTTAGAGTACATCAAAGATTTATAGCACTTGTGTTCGTGATGACTACTTTTAGTATTTTAGTGTTAAATTAAAAGAACAAAAGTATCATCTCTTATCACCTATTTTAGTCAATTTTTTATACATTCTCAATTTTATACTCATGAATTATGGTAGCTTTCACAATGCCCCCCCCCATTTTTTTTTTTTTTTTTTGCTATGCTGAGCATCTTGGCCTTCTCTTCAACGTTTTACATGAATTTCCACACACTTGACCTAGGTGCAAAGATCCAGTTAGCTCTTTCCTTAAATTCAAGTTTTTTGATTAAATGTATATTTAATTACTTAATTTACAGTAGATAATGAATTCTTAGTTCGACCTATATTCAATTACCTACTTTGCTTAATAGTATGCATGTGCAAATTAGAAGTGCTAATAGTCTTTTATTAATGACAAAGTGGTCTGCTTAAAAGTCGACCAAACTATCTGCTTCTTTTACAACTCATTTATATTCCATTCAGCAAATATATCTATCTCATTATTCCACTTATTCAATCTATCATTGCTCAAGAATTTTCTTCTTTGATGCAGGTTTTTTTTTTATAAACTTTATTCTACTTGTTCTTAAGAGAAAAAAACATAAAGGGTGCAATAAAGGATAGAAAAGCAATACACTCGATTGGTTCAGTCTGGTTTCTTTGGGCTTTAAAAATTTCTGCTTGAGCTCATATTGATTTTTCACTGCAAAATTAAAAATTACAACACCAAGCAGTAAAAGAGCAATAACAAATTACTGAAAAATAAAAGAAAAAAAATAATCAAAACTAAAAATAAAAGAAACAACTTATCTAGTAATTCTTGAATTTAATACATCTTCAGCTTGGACTTTCTTTGTAGTTTCTGTGTTGAATCATTCAGTGCCACTTTGATTGCGAATACTTTCATGTTTTGGGTGAGCCCTCTTTCAATTGGACAATGCTAGCTTTTCATACTTTCAAACCTATTTTCTAATAGAATTTTTCTATACCTGAAATTCTCGTTAACTTAATATCAATTTTAGAAAATAAGTTTGATTATCATCAGGATGTTTTAGTTATTTTATTTGAAAACATTAAACAGTAACTTGTTCGTCTTAGATTCTAAGATAAATTTTCTGTTGAACTTATTAAAGCTTCTTTCAGTAGCTAAAAAGATCTAAAATAGGGACGGTACACTCTAAATCTACTTTCTATCAAAAGAAATAATAAAAATCAACAGGAAAAATAACTTGTTTTATCTTTACCAAGACATCCCTCCATATACCCTCTTGGATATTTATGGATTCTGTCCGGCTAATCTGAAGTAGTAATAGTAGGTAGGTTTCAGTTCTCCTGACCTAAGACTCCTGAAAATAGAAAAAGGCATGAGATTAATACTTGCTCCTAAATCACATAAAACTTTATCAAAACTACAATCACCAATAATGCAAGGGATAGTAAAACTCCCTGGATCTTTTAGCTTCTGTGGTAATTTATTTTGAAGTATTGCTGAGCATTCTTCATTCAAATTTATTCTCTCATGCTCCTTCAGCTTTTTCTTATTTGTTAGGATTTCTTTGAGAAACTTGGCATACCTGGGCATTTGAGTGATAGCATCTACAAAAGGAATATTAATATGTAAATTCTTTAATATTTTAAAAAAGTTAAAAAATTTCTTATCTGGATGCTGTATTTATCTCTCTAAGAATGGTAGTGGCGGCACGTAGGGCTTCACATTTGGATCGGCAAACTGTATACCTGAAAACCATCCATCTGTTGATTATTTTGGTGATTGACGAATTTTAGTTGATGATTTCTTATTTGTAATTGGCTCTTCAGTCTCTTTCTTCTGATGTGGCTCCTCTAGCTTTGTACCACTTCTTAGGATGATAGCATTGACTTGCTCCCTTAGATTGGTCTCTGTGTTGCTGGGCAAGGATCCCTAAGGTCTCTCAAAGATTATCTTAGCCATTTGACCTATTTGCATCTCTAAGTTTTGAATTGCTGCTGCTTGGTCCTATCTAAGTTTGGCTTCTAAATTTTTTATAGTTGCTTCTTGGTTTTGCATAAATTTGACCATCAGCTCTTCCATGTTGGACTTCTTTTCAAGTACTTGGAATTCTGGGGGTGGTCGTTGTGCTGCATTTTGATTACTCCACAAAAAATTTGGATGTTGCCTCCATGCTTGATTGTATGTGTTGGAGTAGGGATTATTTTATTGTAGTCTAAAAAAATTATCAATATAATTAGCTATATCAGTTGCTTTAGCAAAAGGATTATCTGTCTGGCAATTGCTCGTATCATGTCCTCGTCCACATAGATCATGGGTGATGCTCTGAACATGCATAGCTGTTTTCTTCAAGTTGTTGACTTCGGCTCTAAGGGCTGCAATTTCAGTTAGTAAGGTTGGCACACAATCTACTCCCTGCACAACTGCTAGTCTTTTTGGCATCATGTGTTCTGTTTGCCACTGATAGCTATTTGATTCCATCTCATCGATCAGATCGAAGGCTTCTTCCTTCATTTTTTGATTTTTGTTCCTTCTGCTGCTGCATCAATCATAGAATGATTAGTAGGAAATAAACCATTATAGAAAATTTATACCTAAAGCCATACGGGTAGTTGATGATGTGGACATCTCCTCAATAATTTCTTAAAATGCTCCCAAGCCTCATATAGTATCTCCATGTCCATCTGCATAAAAGAAGTGATATCATTGCGCATCTTGATAGTCTTGAAAGGTGGAAAGTACTTGGTTAAGAATTTTTAGGCTAGGACATCTCAAATTGTAATAGAACCTGTAGAAAGAGAATGAAGCCAACTCTTAGCTTTATCCCATAAAGAGAAAGAAAATAACCTTAATCTAATAGCATCATCTAACACCCTATTAATTTTAAAAGTATCACAAAGTTCAAGAAAGTTAGAAATATGAGCATTCAGATCATCATGCACGTGTCCACTAAATTGGATAGTTGATTGAATCATCTAGATCATCGCCGATTTTATTTCAAAGTTGTTTGCTCGCACTAGTGGTCTCCTGATGCTCGAAGCTACATCGGCTACAGATGGTATGATGTAATCATTTAATGGATGATGTACTAGTCGAATAGCTTCATGCTGTCCTTCGATCGCCATATCCAATCCTAGATTGATGTCATTAGGATCTTTAGCTGTCATGTTTCTTTCTTATTGTAGTCTTCTAATGGTTCTTTCAATTTCTAGATCTAAAGGTAGTAAGTTACTATATCCAATACATATCATGCATTGAACAAATTTTTTTTAAAAAAAATAAAATAATAATAAAATTTAAAATAAAATTTTAAAGTAAAGTTAGGATCAAAATTTTAATATTATTTTAGACACAATCCCCGACAACGGCACCAAAAACTTGATGCATGCTAATCTATAGCTATGGCAAGAGCACCAGTCGATCAAGTAATAAAATAAATGAGTAGAGTATCGTTCCTAGAGGATTGAAAAATAAGTACTGAAAAGCTCTTTTCTATGCTTTATTTAGAAGATCGATTTATGAGAATAAAAAATTAAAGAATAAAATAAAAAAATAATTAAAAATTTTAAAGAAATAGAGAGTATAATTATTAGGATTTTAAACTTAAGAGCAATGTATTACTAAGACAATCGATTCACCAACTCAATCAATACAATATTCAGGTTACTAGATTTATTTTATTTTATATGACGGTGGAGTTTCCTAGTTTATTCACTATCCTTTGGTCCAGGCATAGCAAAATTATCAATATTTATTAATTATTCTTTGGTCCAGGTGTAATTTAAATAAATATTAATGCATTAAGTTTTGTAAAATCCTCTAATTAAAATACACTGTGTCCAAAGCGCACTAAAATTTTTGCATGCATATGAATTCTAATTTGATTCATAATACAAGGTATATAATCAAGAAGCAATAACATAGATGTACTTGGCCTGTAATATTTATGTTCATCAGATCAATTAGAAGATGGCCAGTAATCTAAAAGTATTAAGATCAGATTTATATACTCCTCATGAATAAAATTTAAAATTAAAAATAAATCATACTGAATATTACATCAAAAGAGTGGCTACACTTTAGCCTTAGTAAAAAAAAATTTAGTTCATGATAACAAGTTCAAAAATAGTAAATAAAATAAAAAGTATAAAGAAATTAGACTATTTGATTACTGAAATTGATTGTCTGTCGCCCTTGGTGTAGAGAACTTGGTGAAGAAAAAAAGAAGCTCCTTGATCAATGTTTTGATTGTCGGAAGAAGAAAAAAAATTAAAAACCCTTTCTTTTTTCTCAAAAATCTCTCTTCTCTTTCTACTAATCTCTTCTATTTCTCTTCTTTTTCTTTTTTTTTACTATCTCCCCTCTCTTTCTCTTTTTTTTCTTTTTTTTTACGTCTCCCCTCTCTTTCTCTCTTTTTCTTTTTTTTTTTTAACTATCTCCCCTCTCTTCTTCTTTTCTTCGGTAACAGACTTTTTTATAGGCTGAGAGGTGGATTTTTCACTAAAATCCTATTGAAAATTAGGTTTAAAACCCTCAAAATAACTCAAAAATAATCCTGGATTAATTCTAACCGTTGGATATTGATCAAATGGTCCAAAAATCACTTAAAAATTATTTTAAAATCCCAAATTAAGTTGAAATTTATTTGGACTGTCGGATCAGTCTTGAAGATCAAATCTGGACCGTCAGATCACACATAGGAAAGTTTCTGATCTTTAGTTTAAGGTCGGGATGAATCTCAACTATTGGATCTCGATTGGAAGCTGCGGATGCCGTTCGTCAGTGCATGTATTTCGATCGTCCGATCAAATTTCAGTGAAAGATGTCCGTTGGATCAGACAAAATTTTTAAATTATCCTCTATAGATCATGTGCGAGCTCGGTGTTACATGGAGCACCGCATTCTTCAGCCAATTGAAGCACGCTTTTTCATGTGAAATCTCCAAAATGCCCTCCAAATGGTCCACCATGCACCGCGAAAAATGCTGACGTCAGCGTTGCATCAGCGGGTCGGTCTACTAGGTGCAGTCGGATCGAACAGTCTGCTGAGCCAATTTTTCTGAACCGATTTGAACCGGACCAACTTTTTTTTTTGAAATTTAATTTCGGGCTTGTTTGAAGTCCATTTTGCCTTAAATTTATTTCATCTGAATTAAAAAAATAAGATCTTTATATTGGTGGTCTTCTTTCCTATATAAAATTAATAAAAATATTAATTTCTAAAAAAATAAATTAATTTATTTTATAATTTAATACTTTTATTAGTATATTTTTACCACTTATCATTACTCCTATATAAATGAACAACTATTGTATCCCTATAAAGTATTTCTCTATTAATACATCTTTTACAAGGATAATGAGTCCATCCTTGAGCTAAGAGTGCAATATTCCCAAAAGCATAATTATAGAAGTAAGAGATATCATTGCAAATGAAAATGGTCAAGATGCGCATCCCATGCATGTGGACTTGGAGCAAGCCAGACAACTAGGTCGGATGAGCACACTAGAATGGCATCCAAGAAAATCCCATCCTATAGTCTGACCCAAAAATTTAAAACTAATTAATTTAAATATTATTAATTTAAAAATAATTTTTAAAAGATTAACACCATCGACTAGATTGCACAAGGGTTGAATGTGTTGCATGCCAGTTGGGACCCAAGGCTGGAGTGCACAAGGCATGCCCTGTGTCCATGTTTACAATGCTATCCAAACCTTCTTTCGGTTCGAGCACTTTGCATGCTGAGATCCGAGTGCACAGGACATGTCTCGATTCAATGTTTGTAATGCTATATGGACCTTCCCTTAATTCAAGCGCTCTGTTTGCCAAGACTCAAGCGCACAGGACACGTCTCGGCCTCATGTTTGCAATGCTATTTGGATCTTCCCGCAGTTTGAGCGCTCTACTGTTAAGACCTGAGCATGCAGGACTTATCTCAGCCCCATGTTTGCAATGTGATGTATCTTAAATTAATCGCAAGTGCACGGTATGCAATATAACACGTCCGACGAGTACGAATCAATCCCATGAGGAATTATGTGTAAATTATGTTCAAATCTTGCTTAAATGAGCCTTAACAAAAAGTTTGGAAGTGATTAATACTTACTACTAAATAGTAAATTAATTATAGAGAATAATAATTTAAAGATCTAGGACTTTTAAATCCATTAGATCAATGACTTAGAGAGCTATTCTAAGATTTCTCTTATAATATCCCTTGATTAAGGTGTAATACATGGACAAGCATTTACCCCAATTAAGGAACTCTCCTTTCAACTTATTCTCTTGTGTTATCCAAGTATGGATTATGAAGGAGCTCTAACCCAGCAATAATCTATCAAAATTTTTCATAAGAAAGAAGAAAAAGGATTTAAAAAAATTTAGGCCTTCTACCTCTTACCAATCTTGCACCAAATCAAGCATGAATTATAAAGAGATTGAAATCCAATGATAGTTCATTAAGTCTCTTGATAAGAAGCTTGAAGAAAGAAGAGCTAAAAAGATAAAAACCAAGAAAAAATCCTAAGAAGAGCTTCTAATCATGGTTTAGCTTTATCGTAAATTTCAGAGGATTGCTTAGCTAGACATGATTTAAATTAAGACTTTAAAATTATTTAAAATTAAATTCTATACTACTTACTGAAATTTAAATTGCAAAAATTAAAGATTTGTAGAAAGTAAATAAGCATAAAAATTAAACTATCCTATATGCAGAAATTAAAAATTGCAAGAATTAAATTACAAAAATTTAAACTATCCTATTTGCTGAAAATAAAAATTGAAGAGAAAAGAACTAATTTTTATTGCTGATAAAATTTTTTAAAATAAAAAAAAATTTTAGCTCCCAAGCCATTTACAGGACTTGGAGTTGAAACAAGAAAATAAAAAGCACAAAAAAACCTCTCCTGGCCAACCATTTCTTAGCTAACTCTCCTTCTCATATGTTGGAAGGATGGAAAAAAGTGAAAACAAGATGGATAAAAATTTTACGGATAGATATTCCCGCTTGTCACATGGACTCCTACAAGAGTTATGGTATAGAGAGTTATCTCTAAGGTAAAGGCATTAGATTTTATTTATAGGTGTAAGAGAGGGAAAGATTTTATATTTTTTAGATGTGGGACTAATGAAAAAAATAAGGATTAAGAAATAGACGGATAAGATTAAATGATAAGGAGGCTTGGATTGATTAGCTGAAGACTTGGAAAGATAAGAAAAAAGCAGAGTTGCCATTAAATTATTTTCTAAAAATTCTTAAAATATATATTTTTTTCTTTTTTCTCATGCAGCTTTCTTGCTGCTTTTGCTTCATGCGCTCAGATTTGCAGATGGCTACCTTCCTACACTCATGCACTCATGATCATAGCTGCATCCAATTATCATGTGCGTGAACCGCACACATGTGAAAAACCCCTATTTACCATTAGACCCACTTTCTCTAGAAATTATTGCTCACCACACCAGGCCATGCCAACTCCCAACATGAAGATCCACTTTTTCTCCTATATCATGTAAGAAAAAAAACTATTGCTTTATATCCCTTGCATGGGCTCCACTCCAAAGGTCAAATACCACCAAAAGCTTCACATGTCCGGCCTTTGTTCTTTCATTTTTAATAATTTTTCTTTCTTATTTTCTTTTTTTATCCATTGGATTCCAACCATGTATCTTTGTATCTTTACATGTCGTGCACGGAACATACTTGAATTTGGACTGGAGCTTCATCTACA
Source organism: Cocos nucifera (assembly GCA_006176705.1). Lineage (NCBI taxonomy): Eukaryota > Viridiplantae > Streptophyta > Magnoliopsida > Arecales > Arecaceae > Cocos > Cocos nucifera. The sequence continues at coordinate 90,389 of QRFJ01004773.1, read as the reverse complement.
TGTGTTGAAGGACCATTTCTAGTTGGTTTGCAATTGAAACTTTAAAATTAATTATTCCTGCAAAGATCATAAAAACTATCAAATATAAATAAAAAATAAAATAACATGGATTTTGATACTTTTTATGCTATAACTAATGTATTCATCACACCCCTCAACTTGAACTTTACTCGTCTTCGAGTAAAAGAAATATGGATATACAATACTGACTTTCTTCGACATGAGTGTTCATTTAATAATTTTAGAAGTAAATGATATCCACCTAAAAAATTATCAAAGCATGTTATTAGGATATTAAGGCTATTCGATAAAATGGTTAAGTAAAGAACATAAAATTTTTTAAAGTTTTTTCTTGACCCACTCCTACCTTTATCCTTAGATCGTCTAACTCTAAGATGGGCTAGTGATTTTGCATTCGCATATCCATTCCTTTTTTATTTTAAATAAAATACAGTCCATGTAATGTCTTAACCACTTAAGCTTTCTATTTAACCCTTGTAGTGAGTGTTAGGCCAATGATTCCCAAACCAGTTGGCTTTAGGACAGTTTGTGTAAAATATCCCTTAGGCTTACTGACTCGAGTCAAATAGACTATGGGTTGGGACTTGGCTGTATGAATTTTTTTCTTTTAACATTGCCTACTTTTTGATGAAAATATCATTGTTTACTTAGACAACAAGATCCAGTTACTCAGTAAAATATATATATATATATATATATATATATATATATATATATATATATATATATATATATATATATATATATATATATATATATATTTTAAAAAAAAATGTATGCATCAACATATTCCACTTATACCCATAAGAGGTCAATTTTCTTTAGATATTAGTAGGGAAGACTAAAAATGCTTAAAAATAATTTTTTTTTAGACTCAATCTTCTATTAAATTATATCAAAATGCAGTCCCTCAATACTTCTCAATTTATCTGAAGTGTGCATCATATGCTGCTAAAATGTCTAATGTTACTCAAGTCTGAAGCATAGTAAGTATATGAATATCAATAAATTTGTACATACAAAGAATCAAAGTAAAATTCAAAGTTCATCTCTCACCCTCCAACTTTATCTATAGTGACTTCAATGAGGTAAGGAAAATAAAAATCCAATAGATAAAAAGGAAGGTATACACTTGATTTGATGTTTCCTTGGTTCAGCAGGTGTTTTCATATGTTCTTTTTGATTCTTTCCTCCAACTTATTCGACAATGACTGAAGTAAAATCTAAATAAACTAAAAAGAAATTAAATGCAAGGATTTGAATTGCCTCCTAGGAGTGCTAAGTTTATAGTCTTCAACTAGACTAAACTCAAAAAATAGATCAACCGAGATATGTTGGTTCATAGTGAACCATGGCTTCCTTAATAACTTCAGTGGGTAATTCCAAGAATGATTTTAATCATTGACCATTCACTTTAAACACAGTACCATTGCTTGGGTTTTTAATTTCTACAACTCCATGTGAGAAAACTTGTTTAACTAAAAAAGGTCCTGTCCATTTAGATCTCAACCTTTCAGGGAATATGTGTAATTTAGAATTATACAAAAGAACTTTTAGTCCATGAGTAAAAGATTTTCTAAGAAATTCTTAATCATGAAAAACTTTTGCTCGTTCCTTGTATACCCTAGCATTTTCCATAGCTTCATTTCTAGGTTCATCTAATTCATTAATCTGAAGATTTCTATAGTTTCTAGCTGCGTCCAAGTCCATATTTAATTTCTTAATGACCCACATGACTTTGTGCTTTAGCTTAACAAGCAAGTGACAAGGTTTTTCAAACACAATCCTATAAGAAGACATTCCTAGATTGGTCTTAAAGGTGGTACGGTACGCCCAGAATACATATACAAGTTTCAAGGATCAATCTTTTCTATTGGCATTAACAGTTTTCTTCAGGATCTATTTGATTTGTTTGTTGGACACTTCTACTTGCCCATTAGTTTGAGGATGATACAGTATGGCCAACTTATGGATGACATTATATTTTTTCATTAAAGCAGTAAAGGAACAGTTGCAAAAATATGTCCCCCGATCACTAATAATTGCTCTAGGTGTACCAAAATGAGAAAGAATATTTTTTTTGAGGAATTTAATGATCACTTTGCTATCTGTTGATTTACAATGAATAGCTTCTATCTACTTAGAGACATAATCGATAGCTACTAAAATATATTCATTTCCAAAGGAGTTTGAAAATGATCCCATAAAATCAATCCCCCAAACATCAAAAATTTCGACCACCAAGATTGGATTAAGTGGCATCATATTTCTCTTAGTGATTTTACCCATTTGTTGACATCAAGCACAACTTCTACAGTACTCATGAGCATCTCTAAATAAATTGGGTCAATAAAATTCATATTGGAGGACTTTTGCAGCTATCTTTTTGGATGTGAAGTGACCACCATGAAGGGAAATCCTGATTTCCCTGACCAGGTTCGTTCAGATCTGATCAGATCAAGAGATATATTTCAAAAATTTTTCTCTTAGATCTGTATCAGATCAGGGATGCTTCAGATCTGATTCTTATTTATTTAATAAAAATTAAATGAAAAGGATAAATTAAATCACATTCAATTTACCTGAATAGGGTAATCCTATTACCCTGTTGATGATCCTGTTTGCAGCGGAAGGTTCTGGATCAAGCCACGCAAGCGCCTGGCCTCTACCGGTATCCACTCGGGCTGGATCTGGAGATCCTCTTCTTCTCTATCACGCCTCCAAAAATCAGATCTGGATCTGATCTGGAGGATCTTCAAAACTCCTTTTGAAGATCTGCAGTCGTTCTTTCGCAGCAGCGCAGCCTTCTTGCTTTTGATCTCCTTTTTCTTGATCTAAATCGCACCAATCCAAATCCAAAACACTTTTGGACGTGGAGAGCAAGGGGAGATGAGAGTATGGCGTGGAGAAAGGGGAGAGAGGCAGCCTTGGGGCGTGGGAAGATTGCTTCTTGATTATTTCTTGATTTTTTGACTTGGGCGCTGGGTCTCTTATATAGACTAAGCGTGATCCAACTCCATCTTCCTCCCAACCAATCACAACCCTTTGTGAAATCAGATCTAAATCTGATTGGTGGGAATTAGAGACCCCTGGATTCCTCCTTAGAGAGTGCCTAAGACCAGTCAAACTGGATTCTTAGAAGAACTCTCATTGGAATCCTAAAGGGAGGATGGAGTCCTTGTCCAACAAGGACTCCTAGGCGCCTCCTACTTGGGCTCACGCCACCCTTGGCGTGCGCCCTTCTCCTTGCCAGGTTCTGGCAGGGGGACAAGCCCCCACCAGCTCTCCAATAGGTGCATGACATGTGGTCAAAAGTCAAAGGGTGAATGGTCAACGTTTGACCAGTCAAAGGTAGACTTTTGACCAAAGTCAAAGAACAAGAAATGGCAGGTGACCAAAAATGGCAGGTAATGTCTTACAAATAAGACAACCTATTCTGACTTGGACAACCTCCAGTCAGACCATATGAAGGCCTCTGATTGAGCACAAACTCCTTTGGCTCAGTCAGGACAACTTATTTATGATAGCAAAAGAAGAACGTTAGGTTCAATCGAGTGCTAGCACGATTTCCTTGAACCTAATTGAATCTCATTCAGATCAATTGAACTAGATTCAGTTCAATTGATGATCACCAGATTCAAACCCTTGTTTGTGTGACCCAGTTAGGTTCAGTTCTGTATGGTAATGGGATATGTCATGATCTCTATCATCGACATCATCGAAACTCCTTTCGATGGATCAGAACTCTTCTGATTCGAACAGCTAGAATGATCGATCATCTAAATCATTCTAATTGCTCCCAAAATCCACCAGTGACACCTAGCAGTATATGGTGGCAACCCATCAGAGCTGAATGCGAACCTCTTGGTGCAGCTACCTGTGTGATTCAGTTCTTCTATCTTGAGCCCCGATCAGATTAGGGTTAAGGTGAACTCGTCAAACCCTAGTCTCTGTCATATGATGTAATCATTCGATTCGAGTCCAATGTGAAAATCTAAATAGAAACTCTTTCTATTATTTCACTCTGCCATGGCCATGGGCTTCAGGACTTGATTCTCATGATCATCATAGGGCTACTCCTCTACCACCGAGGTAGATAGATCCCATCTTGATGCAATCCAGTTCCTACAATGAACATGTCATAGCCAACATACACCTCAGGGTTCCATATGGCTAGGAGACCGAGTAATGGTGTAGTCAAACTATAACACCCTCAAGGTGAACTGCCGATGCATCTCAGGTCAAAGAACCAGACACACTACTGCAGCATCGAGTCAGTCATTGACGAGAAGGTAGACTCCCTAATGACTACTCGAGGTGGTCACGCTCAGTGCCCTCGTTCTCTAACGAGTACCTGTACTCTCGCTCCGGTGTCTCCACACCGTAGACTCAAGACTCATCTACTAAAGAGAAGCGATCGTACACCAACCTTCCGGATCAATCACCATCCTCGTGATGATCCTATGGTCGGGAGCTTTTATGAGTTAATAATGATTATTCATGTCTTAAATTTTCAACTCTTGAAAATATGAATTATCATTACCATTAACTCAAAGGATGTATCACAGACACTAAATACACATGTGTGATAGAAAATAACCCATTTATTAATTATAGTCAAAATTACAATTTTGCCCCTAGAAGTGTATTACAAGTGTCAGCCAATTCTGGCTTCTAGGGCACATATATCTAACAATCTCCCACTTGTCCTAAAGCCAATTGGCTACAAGTCTAAGTCCCATCTTCTCAAGGTGGGCTTCGATCTTCTGTTGGCCCAACGGCTTTGTAAGTGGGTCTGCCACATTATCTGTGGAGTTGACTCTCTTGACCTCAACGTAACCTTTCTCAAGGTAATCGCGGATGAGATGATATCGCCGCTCAATGTGCTTGGACTTCTGGTGAGACCTCGGCTCCTTAGCAAGGGCTATGGCGCCATTGTTGTCGCAGTAAAGAGGAATGGCATCTGATGGCATTACTCCAATTTCTGCAGCAAACTTCTTGTACCAGAACGCTTCCTTTGCAGCCTCTGATGCAGCTATATATTCTGCTTCCATGGTGGAATCTGCTATCACAGTTTGCTTGGAACTCTTCCAGCTGACAGCTCCACCATTGCACACAAACAGACTTCCAGATGTCGACTTTCGATCATCTATATCGGACATGAAGTCCGAGTCTGTGTATCCCTGGACCATTGGAGTTCTCCATTACCAAAGACCAACATCATATCCTTAGTTCTTCTCAAGTACTTAAGGATACATTTCACAGAAGTCCAGTGTTCTTCACCTGGATTTGACTGATATCTGCTTGTGACACTCACAGCATGGGCTATATCAGGTCGTGTACATAGCATGGCATACATGAGGCTCCCTATTGCAGAAGCATAAGGGATCTTGCTCATGCGTTCTATTTCCTCAGGTGTGCTGGGGCACATCTTCTTGGAAAGATGAATACCATGTCTGAAGGGTATTAATCCCCTCTTAGAGTTTTCCATACTAAACCTCTTTAGTACTTCCTCTATGTACATCTTCTGTGAAAGTCCTAGCATCCTATTCGGTCTATCCCTATAGACCTTAATTCCTAGAATAAAGGATGCTTCACCTAGGTCTTTCATGGAGAATTCCTTAGACAACCACATCTTGACTGATGTCAACATGGGAATATCATTCCCAATAAGGAGGATGTCATCCACGTACAATACGAGGAAGACAACAGCGCTCCCACTGACCCTTTTGAAAACACATGGTTCCTCTTCGTTTTTGATGAAACCAAACTTTTTGATCACATCATTGAAACGAGTGTTCCAGCTCCGAGATGCTTGCTTAAGTCCATATATGGACCTTTGCAGCTTGCAAACCTTGTGATCAGTATCACTGGATGTGAAACCTAGCGGCTGTTCCATATAGATATCTTCCTCAAGATATCCATTTAGGAATGCCGTTTTCACGTCCATTTGCCATATTTCATAATCGAAATAGGCTGCAACAGCAAGCAATGTGCGGATGGATTTTAGCATAGCCACTGGGGAAAAGGTATCCTGATAGTCAATGCCTTCACGTTGACTATAACCTTTTGCCACCTAGTCTAGCCTTGAATGTCTCCACATTCCCATCTGCACCAATCTTTCTCTTGAAGATCCATTTACACCCAATAGGTACTATACCTTCTGGTGGATCTACCAAGGTCCAGACTTGGTTTGAGTGCATCGAGTCGATTCTCTGACTTCATTGCCTCAAGCCATTTCTCGGAGTCGATATCTGATATCGCCTCGTTGTAGGTTTTGGGATCATCACCATGAGCACCATTACCTATGAGGAACATTTCCTCTACATCCTCTGAAATAATACCTAAGTATCTTTCAGGGGGACGGGAAACTCTTTCCGATCTACGAGGTGGAGGAGGTAGTGTTCTTATTGGCTCAACCTGATTTGGTTCCACTTGGTCCTTAGCTCTTTCTGCTTGTGAGACTTTCTCATCAAGCTTAATCTGCTTTCCAATGCCACTATCTTGAATAAACTGTTTTTCAAGAAATATGGCATGTCGACTCACAATCACATTGTGGTCTTCTGGAATGTAGAAATAGTATCCTAATGACTCTTTAGGATATCCTATGAATCGAGCTCTAAAGGACCTAAACTCTAACTTGTCCGCTTGTTGTCTTTTGACATGAGCCGGACAACCCCAAATTCTGAGATGACTCAGACTTGGTTTCTTACCGTGCCATATCTCATACGGTGTGGTAGGAACGGTTTTAGAGGGAACCCTATTCAGTAAATAAATTGAAGTTAATAATGAATGTCCCCAAAGAAAATCTGGGAGGTCTGTGAAGCTCATCATGGATCGAACCATATCCAATAGAGTCCGATTTCTCCGTTCTGAAACCCCGTTGAGTTGAGGTGTTCCTGGTGGAGTCCATTGAGAGACTATGCCATTTTCCTTAAGATAGTCTAGGAATTCCCGGCTAAGGTATTCACCTCCTCGATCTGATCGAAGAACCTTAATGGGTTTTCCAGTTTGTTTTTCTACTTCATGTCTGAATTCTTTGAACTTTTCAAAAGCTTCAGACTTGTGTCTCATAAGATACACATACCCATACCTAGACAGATCATCGGTAAAGGTAATGAAGTAGACAAAATTGCCTCTAGCCGGCACATCGAATGGGCCGCACACATCAGTATGTACTAGGGCAAGGAGATCTGTGGCCCTCTCCCCATGTCCAACAAAAGGGAGTTTAGTCATTTTGCCTTGAAGACAAGATTCACAAGTTGGATATGACTCGGAAGTCAATGGACTCAATAGCCCATTTTTCTCCAATTTGTTGATCCTATCTTCTGCTATATGACCTAATCTCAGGTGCCATAGATATCTGTCGTTTGGACTATCCCTAGGTCGTTTGGCATTCACGTTTTGCTCGATAGTTAGAACAGGTACATCAATATGTAGCTGATAAAGACCATTAATAAGGAAACCATTTGCAATTTTATTTCTTTCATAAAGAATGTTACAATGGTCCTTAAAGAAGGTGATCACATAACCTTCTTGTGCTAAGCATGAAACAGAAATCAAATTCCTGCTAGCTGCAGGCACATAATAACAGTCTTTTCAAAACTAAGTCTAAACCAGATGGTAATCGAAGAGGGTATGTTCCCACGGCTACTGCAGCAACTCTTGCTCCATTACCGACGCGTAGGATCATGTCTCCATCCCTCAGCCTCCTGCTATCCTCAAGACCCTGCATAGAAGTGCATAGATGAGCACTAGAATCCAGAGTCAAGCACCCAACTGGATGCAGAAGAAACCGTAAGGTTAGACTCAATAACGAGCATACCTCCAGAAGGACCTTCCTTCTTGTTCTTTAGGGTGGCCAGGTAAGTAGGGCAGTTCCGCTTCCAATGGCCGTCGCTGTTGCAATGGAAACACTTTCCTTTGCCATCGACCTTCTTCTTCGGTTCTGCCTTCTTCTTCTTTGATCCTTCTACCTTTTGCTTTTTCACAGACTTCTTTTTCTTTCCATAAGACTTTCTTTTGGAAGAAGTCCGTTCCATAGCAAGAACTGAGCCTTTAGAACCTTTCATAGAAAGCTCAGCGGTAACCAGCATATTCATCAACTCGGCCAAGGAATTTTGAAGTTTATGCATGTGGTAATTCATGATGAATTGCCCATATGCATCAGTCAAGGATTGCAGAATAATATCATTCTGCAAGTCCAAGTCCAACTTCACACCGAGCTTCTCAAGCTCTTCCATGTCCTTGATCATTGTCAGACAGTGATCTTGGACTGACTGCCCATCACGCATCTTAGCCTTAAAGTCGTTTCGTGACTTGATATTTGGCTGCGCGACTCTGTTCACCAAACATCTCCTGCAGGTGAGCCAACATTTGGCGAGCAGTCCCGATATCTTCATGTTGGCGCTGGAGCTCATCAGACATCGAGCCCAACATGTAGTATCTGGCCTTATTATCTTCGTCAATCCATTTTTCCAGAGACGCTCTCTGTTCAGTGGATGGACGAGCTGGTAAGGTGGGAGGGTCCTGGTCCAAAACATGTGTTAACTTCTCTGAACCCAAAACAATTTTGTAGTTCCTGAGCCAATCTTTATAATTGGGTCCAGTCAGTCTATGTGTGTCTAGGATACGTGCCAGTGGGTTGGACGCAGACATTTTCCTGTAGAGAGTCAAAGATTCTAGTTAGATACTGTAATTTTGACTTGACCAATTTGTTTAGGGATTTTATTTTTAAACAAATTAGCTCCCACTATTTTCTCGGATCCCTACACTCCCTCTGTAGAGATGCGAAAATCTCCGCGATTGATGATTTCTAGTGGGTGGTGCGGTCTCACCAACTGACTCATCACCTCACCTAACAGTTATTGGTGATGGGTTAGCCAATGAGTGAACAACTCTTGTTCAATGATTCTCTAATCATGGTGCACCCAAACTTGGTCTCTAATTCATGAATCTCACCGTATCCGGAATATTGATCCACTCCTTAGTTAAGTCAGACCCACCATTTGCATAGACTGGGTTCCTAATTGGAGTCTCTCACCGTATCCGGAATATTGAGCCCAACTCATCCTCCAGCCCATAGCATCCAATGCCTAATAGACATGGTTGCGTCTTCCCGGTGCAACTGAGCCACTGTATCCAGCCGAGAACAATCAACCCCGGGAAGGGCCCGCACGTCTACAATGGTGGAAGACCTCGGACTTAATCTTTTCTTAGGGAGAATTGATTCAGGTCTCATTAAACTAGACTTGGCTTAGTCATAACAATTATGACTAACCTAGTGGCATGGGTCAGCTCGGATTATTGACCACCTCAGATCAGAACTGTGTCAACAGATATGGCCAGGTAAGTGAGACCGGTGGAAGGAATATGCCATTAACTCGTACAAGAACGCATTCAGGTCGAGTAGCTTCCAATTAAAAACCAGTCGGTCGTCTGTGCCAAACTTACCTTAGACACCAAATTGTTGAGTCAGAACCAATTGGGTTAGCCTACAATCCAGACTCTAACCTCTGAGCCTAATTAGGTCTTGCTTGATCGTGACTCGATCTTGACCCAGACTTAATCCTATTAGGCTGGTCAATTTAAGCATTGTTGATCCCATCTAACCAACTCTTGATTCGGTTTGATCAACCGCTTAGACCTAATTGAGCTACCCAAGCCCGAACCCAGTATTATGAATATGTCTTAGATCTGAAATTCTCAATTTTAGACCTAATTAATATTCCATAAACTTAATTCTTAATTAAGTAGGGTTCATAAACAAAATATGCACAATAAATCCTAGGGTTTCAGGATCTAGGGTTTTGCAGAAAGTAAGTTTTTGGGTTTCTGATTAAGGACGAACGCGCAGCACCCCTACACATCATAAGAACACCCCATCGAATGGGAAGAGAGGGCCTTTAAACCCTTCTTCGTTCTTATGACCGGACGGCCAAGAGGAACGCCTTAATCAGGAACATTCAATAAACATTCAATACTACAAAACAGTTATAGATCTATATCATATATCTCATATACAAATTTAGATCTAACCATGGCATATTTTGCATACATCTCATGTATCATAATCATGCATGTTTTCAGATCTAAATTATCACATAATAATCTGAAAAATTAGATTTAAATTGATCTAATCAAAATAAATTCTAATCTAGACAATTATGTAGAACTATTCTACAACTAGTCTAGTCATGCATCTATCATATCTCATATGATATTTAAAATTAAATAATTTTTATTTGCTGTTTATCAGATGTTATTATAACACTTATAATATCAGAAAACAGTAAATAAGAAGATCTAAAATATGATTTAATCATATTAAATCAAAGACATGCAAAACTATTCTATAGAACTATTCTATTCTAGAACTAGTCATGCATATCTTCATGTTCTTAGATCCAAATCATTTAATTTTAATTTTTCTGATTTCAGATCTGATCACATCTCATGTGACATCTGAAATCACGTTATTTTTAATTAAAATAAAATTAAAAATCAGATCTAAACTATTTTTAGAACCATGGCTCTGATACCACTTGAAGGGAAATCCTGATTTCCCTGACCAGGTTCGTTCAGATCTGATCAGATCAAGAGATATATTTCAAAAATTTTTCTCTTAGATCTGTATCAGATCAGGGATGCTTCAGATCTGATTCTTATTTATTTAATAAAAATTAAATGAAAAGGATAAATTAAATCACATTCAATTTACCTGAATAGGGTAATCCTATTACCCTGTTGATGATCCTGTTTGCAGCGGAAGGTTCTGGATCAAGCCACGCAAGCGCCTGGCCTCTACCGGTATCCACTCGGGCTGGATCTGGAGATCCTCTTCTTCTCTATCACGCCTCCAAAAATCAGATCTGGATCTGATCTGGAGGATCTTCAAAACTCCTTTTGAAGATCTGCAGTCGTTCTTCGCAGCAGCGCAGCCTTCTTGCTTTTGATCTCCTTTTCTTGATCTAAATCGCACCAATCCAAATCCAAAACACTTTTGGACGTGGAGAGCAAGGGGAGATGAGAGTATGGCGTGGAGAAAGGGGAGAGAGGCAGCCTTGGGGCGTGGGAAGATTGCTTCTTGATTATTTTCTTGATTATCTTTCACTTGGGCGCTGGGTCTCTTATATAGACTAAGCGTGATCCAAGTCATCTTCCTCCCAACCAATCACAACCCTTTGTGAAATCAGATCTAAATCTGATTGGTGGGATTAGAGTCCCCTGGATTCCTACTTGGAGAGTGCCTTGGACCAGTCAAACTGGATTCTTAGAAGAACTCTCATTGGAATCCTAAAGGGAGATGGAGTCCTTGTCCAACAAGGACTCCTAGGCGCCTCCTACTTGGGCTCACGCCACCCTTGGCGTGCGCCCTTCTCCTTGCCAGGTTCTGGCAGGGGGACAAGCCCCCACCAGCTCTCCAATAGGTGCATGACATGTGGTCAAAAGTCAAAGGGTGAATGGTCAACGTTTGACCAGTCAAAGGTAGACTTTTGACCAAAGTCAAAGAACAAGAAATGGCAGGTGACCAAAAATGGCAGGTAATGTCTTACAAATAAGACAACCTATTCTGACTTGGACAACCTCCAGTCAGACCATAAGAAGACTTCTGTTTGAGCACAAACTCCTTTGGCTCAGACAGGACGACTTATTTATGATAGCAAAAGAAGAACGTTAGGTTCAATCGAGTGCTAGCACGATTTCCTTGAACCTAATTGAATCTCATTCAGATCAATTGAACTATATTAGTTCAATTGATGATCACCAGATTCAAACCCTTGTTTGTGTGACCCAGTTAGGTTCAGTTCTGTATGGTAATGGGATATGTCATGATCTCTATCATCGACATCATCGAAACTCCTTTCGATGGATCAGAACTCTTCTGATTCGAACAGCTAGAATGATCGATCATCTAAATCATTCTAATTGCTCCCAAAATCCACCAGTGACACCTAGCAGTATATGGTGGCAACCCATCAGAGCTGAATGCGAACCTCTTGGTGCAGCTACCTGTGTGATTCAGTTCTTCTATCTTGAGCCCCGATCAGATTAGGGTTAAGGTGAACTCGTCAAACCCTAAGTCTCTGTCATATGATGTAATCATTCGATTCGAGTCCAATGTGAAAATCTAAATAGAAACTCTTTCTATTATTTCACTCTGCCATGGCCATGGGCTTCAGGACTTGATTCTCATGATCATCATAGGGCTACTCCTCTACCACCGAGGTAGATAGATCCCATCTTGATGCAATCCAGTTCCTACAATGAACATGTCACAGCCAACATACACCTCAGGGTTCCATATGGCTAGGAGACCGAGTAATGGTGTAGTCAAACTATAACACCCTCAAGGTGAACTGCCGATGCATCTCAGGTCAAAGAACCAGACACACTACTGCAGCATCGAGTCAGTCATTGACGAGAAGGTAGACTCCCTAATGACTACTCGAGGTGGTCACGCTCAGTGCCCTCGTTCTCTAACGAGTACCTGTACTCTCGCTCCGGTGTCTCCACACCGTAGACTCAAGACTCATCTACTAAAGAGAAGCGATCGTACACCAACCTTCCGGATCAATCACCATCCTCGTGATGATCCTATGGTCGGGAGCTGTTTATGAGTTAATAATGATTATTCATGTCTAAAATTTTCAACTCTTGAAAATATGAATTATCATTACCATTAACTCAAAGGATGTATCACAGACACTAAATACACATGTGTGATAGAAAATAACCCATTTATTAATTATAGTCAAAATTACAATTTTGCCCCTAGAAGTGTATTACAAGTGTCAGCCAATTCTGGCTTCTAGGGCACATATATCTAACACACCACATGCTGGATCATGATAAAAAGATAAAATACTTCTAACCTCATTGTCTGGGACACACCTCCTAATAATCTGATCAGGACAATATTTGAACAGGTATGGGTCATCCCAAATGAAATACTTAACTTGAGCAAAGAATTTGTGCTTGTCCTGAGTGGTCCAATGAGAAGAAACTTTATTAATGGCTAAATAGTTGATAATATCAGCATACCATGGTTCAATGGATACAGACATGAGTTGTTCATCAGAAAAAAAATTTATTAACAGGTGGTTCACTAGATGGTGTGACTATGATTCAGGATAAGTGATCAGCTACTGCATTATCTATTCCTTTCTTATCCTTAATTTCTAGGTTAAATTCTTAAAGGAGCAGGATCTATCAAATTAAGCACGCCTTGACGTCTTTCTTTGCTAAGAGATGTCTAATGGTTGAGTGGTCAGTATATACAATGATGTGGAATCCAACCAAATAGGATCTAAATTTTTCAAGGGCAAAGACAATAGTTAAGAACTCCTTTTCTGTGGTAGTGTAATTAAGCTGTGCATCATTTAAGGTTTTAATAGCATAGTAAATAACTCTAGACAGCTTATCAATTATTTTATCTAGAACTACACCTACAACATGATCAAACACATCGCACATCAGTTCAAAGGGTACAGTCCAAATAGGTGGGAGAATAATGAAAGCTGAAACAAGTACCTTTTTAAGAAACTCAAAAGATTCTAAGCACTTGGGCGTAAACTCGAATTTTATTTTTTTTACTAACAAGTTGGTCAATGGACGAGCCACTTTACTAAAATTTGCTATGAACCTTCTATAGAATCCAGCATGTCCTAAAAATGAATGGATTTTCTTAACAAATTTGGATGGTGGAAGACTCGCAATCAGATCTACTTTGGCTTTATCTACTTCAATTTTTTTTTGTAAAACTACATGGCCAAGAACTATGCCCTCTCTAACCATGAATTGGCATTTCTCCCAATTAAGAACTAAGTGCTTCTCCATACATCTTTCTAGAACATGTCTCAAATGATCTAAACATTTGGAGAAGATAGAGCCAAAGGCAGAAAAGTCATCCATAAAAATTTTATGAAATCATTCAACCATATCTGAAAAAATGCTAATCATACATCTTTGGAAGGTTGCTGATGCATTACATAACCCAAAAGGCATGCGCCTATAAAGTTCCAAATGGATAGGTGAATGTAGTTTTTTCTTGGTCTTTAGGGGCTATGGGGATCTGGTTATAGCCAGAGTATCCATTAAGAAAATAGTAGAACTCTTATCCGGCTAATTTTTTTAATATTTTATTAATAAATGGCAAAGAAAAATGATCTTTTTTTGTTGTCACATTCAATTTTCTGTAATCTATACAGACCCTCCATCTCATTTGGATCCTAGTCGGGATAAGTTTGTTTTTCTCATTCTAGACCACTGTTATCCCAGACTTTTTGGGTACCACTTGAACCGGACTTACCCAAGAACTATCTGAGATGGGATAAATTATTTTATTATCAAGCAACTTCAAAATCTCTTTCTTGACTACATCTTTCATAGATGGATTGAGTCTTCTCTGAGCATCTCTAGTTGGTTTAGCCCCTTCTTCTAGGTGTATCCTCTATTGAACTATGGAGGGGCTTATTCCCTTAATGTCAGCCATGGTCCAGCCTATTACTTCTTGATTCTTTCGTAGGATTACTAATAACTCCTCTTGTTCATGACTTAGGTCTGATGTAATAATTACATGCAAGATTTCTGCTGGACCTAAATAAGCATACTTAAGGTGCTTGGAGAGGAATTTTAGTTCTAATTTGGGTGCCTCTTCTACTGATGGCTTGGATGATGGTTTAGTCATTTTCATGAATGGTTCAATGGGAGGCTTCCATCTTTGACTAATCCTGTGGTCAATAGGTGTTTCATCGATGTCCTCATATTCATGGTTTAGCCAAATACTTGACTCCAAATCGACTTCTTCATTGCTAATATCAATAGATTCATAAATTTCATCTTAGATTATATTTATATTAGCATGCTAGGTGGATTCTAGTCTCAGATTAAATATATTTAACTCAATGGTCATATTTTCAAAAGATGGCTTCATAAGTCCATTTCTATAGTTGATTTCAGCATTAGCAGTTGCTAAGAAAGGTCTTCCTAAAATAACTGAGATATCATCCTTGAGATTTGAAATAGGTTCGATCTCTAAAATGATAAAGTTTATAGAAAAGATAAAATTACCAATCTTGATTAAAACAACTTCTACCATTTCCTTAGGGATCCTAAAAGATTGATCTGCTAATTACAACGTGATCCCTATTGGTTGTAGTTTTTTCAATCCTAATTGCTCGTAAACTGAATAGGACAGAATATTTACACTAGCTCCTAAGTCTAGCAAGACCTTCTCAATGTGGGTTTCTCCGATAACACATGAAATTATTAGATATCCTAGATCCTTATATTTTATTGGCACATAACTTGACAAGTAAGAGCTCATGCTTGCAGCTAAGAATGCACTTTTGGATACATTGATAGTCCTCTTTTTGGTGCAAAGATCTTTTAAAAATTTAGCATAGGTCAGTACTTG
The DNA here is from genome assembly GCA_006176705.1 of Cocos nucifera. NCBI lineage: Eukaryota > Viridiplantae > Streptophyta > Magnoliopsida > Arecales > Arecaceae > Cocos > Cocos nucifera. Next base: position 74,950 of record QRFJ01004773.1, on the reverse strand, counting down.
CTAGATCATGTCTAGTAAAGAAATATTTACTTGAATTTTTTTAAACATCTCTAACATTTTATTCAAGTGTTTTGATTATTTATTGGACCTTAGTCGGTTCAAGTTGTGGGAATAGGGCTGGATGTACTATCAATTTCAAGAGCTTGAGTTTGTAGATAGGTTGTTCATAAAGTTGTTTGATAGATGAGTCCTCTCTATTGTCAGATGTATCTATCTTGTTATCCACTTGTTTCTCTGATCTTAAAGTATGAATGGCATTCACTTAATTGACTTGATTTTCATGTTGGAGTCGTGGACCATTTTGGTTTCTCAGGTTGGACTCAGGTTGGCTAGGCAGCCTACCTCGTTCTCGCTCATTCATGGTAGATGCTAGCTGATCTACTTGCATTTTTAGATGGGCTATGGCCTGGGTGTTAGTATTTAAGAGTTGGCCCATGATTTGCATGAAATTACTCAATGTAGCATTGGTGTCAGCATTGGATTTGGCTAGGACTTTTAGACTTTTCTCTAAAGAACTTAGTTTTCTTTTAGGATTATTAAATCCTGGTGGGTTGTTTAACACAGGGTTGGGCCTTTGGTTTTTGCTGGTTGAAAGTGGGACTACCTACATTTGGGTTCTGCGACCATGAGAAGTTTGGATGATTCTTCCATCCTGGGTTATATGTAGGTGCATAAGGATTATTCATTGATTTCTGATGCAATATTTACCTATGCACAATCATTCTCTGTTGGGTTTATCAAGAGAGGACAGTCTTTAAGGATATGGTTTGGTGCACTACACCCACTGCACATGGGTGCAAACACATGATTCACATTGGTTGTTCTCTATAGTTCTAAGGCCTCTAACCTACGTGTTAGGGTTGCAATTTTAGCCTCTATGGCTAGGGAGGTTTGAATTTGGTACATTCCACCTCTTGAAGTTATTGATTTTTCTGGTTTTCTAGTTATTTTTCATTGTAGATTCTTCTTGGCTAGGTCTTCTAGAAATTGCTAGGTCTCATTGGATTCTTTATACATAAATTGATCTTAGCACATTGACTCTAGCATGGTTTTGGAATTTGAATCTAATCCCTCATAAATTATTTGGCATAGCCTCCAGGTCTATATTCCATGGTGTGAGCATTGGGTCAAAAGGTTCTTAAAATAATCGAAATACTTTCAGAATGACTCGCCAGTGAGTTGGTAAAATTGGTTTATCTCATTTCTAATTCTGGCTGTCTTATGATAGAAAGTATTTTTTAAGAAACACTCTTACAAAGCCCTCCCATGTCATGATAGATTGATTTGGCAGGCAGTATAACCACTTTTTGGCATTATCCTTAAGGATAAAATTGATTAGTCTCAGTTTGATCTCATCCTCAGAAAGTTGTTGTAGTTTTATGGCTGCACAAACCTCTTCAAATTTTCTAATGAATATACATGCATCCTCTATTCTAGTGAACTTTGGAAGCTTATTAATTATTTAAGATTTAATTTCAAAATTATTTGCAGTAGGTTAGAGCAACTTGATGCAAGAAGGTTGGATAGACCCAACTGGGTAACATAAATTCTTAAGGATTTGGAGCTGATTGGTTTCTTTTATTTTAGAGACTTTAAGGCTTGATATAGAAATTGAGTCAATTCTAACTAGTCAACCCAAAATTCTTCTCCATAAAGAAACTGAAGAATTCACTTTGTTTTATATATTTTTTATTATTTTTTTAATTTTTTAAAAAAAAGAGAAGAAGAAGAAGAATTAATTAAGTTTATTATTATTTTTTAATTTTTAAATACTTATCAAGCAATTATCTATCCTAGGTTATCCTAATTCTAGACAGCTTCTAACTGCCAAGGTTGCCTTTGAGCACTCTAAGTTTGAAATTGACTAACCGAATTGACTAGATAAGTGTAAAGTTGGTGGGAGTCCCCCATTGCTTTTCTTAAACACCAATTAAATTGGCTAGGTAAGCGAATGGAACCAATTAAAAATCATCTTTTTTCGAGCCCAATCATCCCATAAACCACTTTTCTAGACACCGACAGACCAACCAACTTAAACCCAATCTAACTCTTGGATTTTCTTGTCCTAATGAGCTCAGATGTCCCTAGGGTTGATGTCTAATTGATTTTATTTAAGGTTAGGGTGAATACAAATGAGGAAACTTGTTTGTGGGCTAAGGAAGGATGATGAAATTTCCATCTTATCTTGCTTAGATTTATGCTCTTAAAGTAGTTTAGATATGCTTATACACAACTAATAAGAACAAACAAGTTTTAATTAAAAAAAATTAATACTGAACTAAGATCAAATTAGTAAACTAAAAGAAAAGAAAAGGATTAGATTATATACCTGGTTTTCAGTACTCACCAATTTTCTACAAAGCTAGATAAAAAGAAAAAAAATAGAAAGGTCAGACTAAAATTAAACTAAAAGCATAAAGAACAAGAATTTAGAATATAATTTAAAACATGCAAATTCCCCAGCAACGATGCCAAACATTTGATATATCTTAAATTAACCACAAATGTATGGTGTACAATGTAACACATCCGGCGAGTATGGATCGATCCCACGAGAAATTGTGTGTAAATTATGTTCAAACCTTGCTCAGACGAGCTTTGACAAAGAGTTTAGAAGTGGTTATTACTTACTACTAAATAATAAATTAATTATAAAGAATAATAATTTAAAGATCTAGGACTTTTGAATCTACTAGACCAATAACTTAGAGAGCCATTCTAAGATTTCTCTTATAATGTCCCTTGATTAAGGTGTAATGCATGGACAAACATTTACCCCAATTAAGGAACTCTCCTTTCAACTGCTTCTTTTGTATTATCCAAGTATGAATTATGAAGGAGCTCTGATCCAATAATAATCCATCAAAGTTTTTCACAATGAAGAAAAAAAATGATTTAAAAAGATTTAGACCTTCTACCTATTACCAATCTTGCACCAAATCAAGCATGAACTATAAAGAGATTGAAATTCAATGATAGTCCATCAAGTCTCTTGGCAAGAAGCTTAAAGAAAGAAGAACTAAAAAGATAAAAACCAAGGAGAAATCCTAAGAAGAGCTTCTAATCATTGTTTAGCTTCATCACAAAACTCAGAGGATTGCTTAGCTAGACATGATTTAAATTAAAATTTTAAAATTATTTAAAATTAAATTTTATACTACTTGCTGGAATTTAAATTGCAAAAATTAAAGATTTGCAAAAAATAAATAAGCATAAAAATTAAACTATTCTATATGCAAAAATTAAAAATTGCAAGAATTAAATTATAGAAATTTAAACTATCCTATTTACTAAAAATAAAAATTAAAGAGAAAAGAACTAATTTTTATTGCTGATAAAAGTTTCTAAAGTAAAAAAAAAAAAATTTAACTCCCAAGCCATTAACAGGGCTTGGAGTTGAAGCAAGAAAATAAAAACACAAAAAAATCTCTCCTGGCCAACCTTTCCCTGGCTAACTCTCCTTCTCATATGTTAGAAGGGTGGAAGAAAGTGGGAACAAGGTGGATAAAAATTTTATGGATAGGTATTCCTGCCTGTCACATGGGTCCCTACAAGAGTTATGGTGCGGAGAGTTATCTTCAAGGTAAAGGCATTGGATTTTGTTTATAGGTGTAAGAGAGGGAAAGATTTTGTATTTTTCAGATGTGGGACTAATGAGAAAAATAAGGATTAAGAAATGGATGCATGAGATTAAATGATAAGGAGGCTTGGATGGATAAGAAGAAGAGTAGGAAAGATAAGGAAAAAAGAGAGTTGCCATTCAATCATTTTCTAAAAATTCTTAATATATATATATATATATATAATTCTATATATATATATATATTTCTATATATATATATATATATATATATATATATATATATATATATTTTCATGTAGCTTTCTTGCTGCTTTTGCTTCATGCGCTCAGATTTATAGATGGCTGCCTTCCTGTGCTTATGCACTCATGATCATAACTGCATCCAAATATCGTGTGCGTGAACCACACACATGTAAGAATCTCTATTTACCATTGGACCCACTTTCTCTAAAAAATATTGCTCACCACATCTGGCTGCGCCAGCTCCCAGCATGAAGATCCACTTGTTCTCTTATACCATGTAAGAAGGAAAAAAAAACTATTGCTTTAGATCCCTTGCATGGGCTCCACTCTAAAGGCCAAATACCACCAAAAGCTTCACATGTCCGGCCTTTCTTCTTACATTTTTAATATTTTTTTTCTTTCTTGTTTTCATTTTTTATCCATTGGATCCCAACCACGTATCTTTGTATCTTTACATATCGTGCACGAAACATGCTTGAATTTGGACTGGAGCTTCATCTGTATGTGTTGAAGGACCGTTTCTAATTGGTTTGCAATTAAGATTTTAAAATTAATTATTCCTATAAAGATCATAAAAAGTATCAAATATAAATAAAAAAATAAAATAACATGGATTCTGATACTTTTTATGCTATAATTAATGTATTCATCATAATACTGCCCAGACCTTTCCTCGTTTCGAGTACTTTGCATGCCAAGATCCGAACGTGTAGGGCGCATCTCGGTCTCATGTTTGTAATGCTGCTCAGGCCTTCTCTCAGTTCGAGCACTCTACATGCTAAAATCTCTTACGTGTCTCGGTCCCATGTTTGCAATGCTACCCAAACCTTTCTTTAGCTCGAACACTCTGCATGCCAAGACCCAAGCACGTAGGGCATGTCTCAATCCCGTATTTGTAATGCCGCCGGATCTTTCCTCGATTTGAGGACTCTGCATGCCAAGACCCCAGCTGTAGGGCATTTCTCGATCCCATGTTTGTAATGCTACCTGAACCTTCCCTTGGTTTGAGCACTCTGCATGCCAAGACCCAAGTCTCATACTACTAATTAAATTAATATTTAATTAATTAATTATTTAATATCTATTATATTTATTAATATAATTTAAATAAAAAAATTAATTTTTAGGGATGGTATTAGCTATTGCTACTACCATCGCTAATACTCATAATAGAAGATAGGCTACCATACAGGACTGAGGCACGGGCTAGCATGCAAGGATTGAGGCACGAGGAGGCATAGGCTAGTGAGCAGGATCAACTGAGGCTTGGGAATGCAGCCACGAATAGGAGCTCGGGGTCGGGGAGGTGGGGTAGGAGCCGTCAGGTTGAGGTTGTGGGCTGGGAGCAGTAGGGCAGGGGCCATAAAAATAAGGGTGCATGGGGATGGGTCGGTGTTAGATATATGTGCCCTAGAAGTCAGAATTGGCTGACACTTGTAATATACTTCTAGGGGCAGAATTATAATTTTGACTAATATCAAAAAAATGGATTATTTTCTATCACATATGTGTATTTAGTATCTGTGATACATCCTTTGAGTTAATGGTAATGATAATTCATATTTTCAAGAGTTGAAAATTTAAGACATGAATAATCATTGTTAACTCATAAAATGCTCCCGACCATAGGATCATCACGAGGATGGTGATTGATTTGAAAGGTTGGTGTATAATCGCTTCTCTTTAGCAAATGAGTCTTGAGTCTATGGTGTGGAGATACCGAAGTGAGAGTATAGATACTCGTTAGAGAACGAGGGCACTGAGCGTGACCACCTCGAGTAGTCATTAGGGAGTCTACCTTCTCGTCAATGACTGACTCGATGCTGCAGTAGTGTGTCTGGTTCTTTGACCTGAGGTGCATCGGCAGTTCACCTTGAGGGTGTTATAGTTTGACTACACCATTACTCGGTCTCCTAGCCATTCGAAACCCTGAGGTGTATGTTGGCTATAGCATGTTCATTGTAGGAACTGGATTGCATCAAGATGGAATCTATCTACCTCGGTGATAGAGGAGCAGCCCTATGATGATCATGAGAATCAAGTTTAGAAGCCCATGGCCATGGCAGAGTGAAATAATAGAAAGAGTTTCTATTTAGATTTTCACATCGGACTCAAATCGAATGATTACATCATATGATAGAAACTAGGGTTTGACGAGTTCACCTTAACCCTAATCTGATCGGGGCTCAAGATAGAAGAACTTAATCACACAGGTAGCTGCACCAAGAGGTTCATATTCAGCTCTGATGGGTTGCCACCATATACTATGCTAGGTGTCACTAGTAGATTTTGGGAGCAATTAGAATGATTTAGATGATCGATCATTCTAGCTGTTCGAATCAGAAGAGTTCTGATCCATCGAAAGGAGTTTCGATGATGTCGATGATAGAGATCATGACATATCCCATTACCATACAGAACTGAACCTAACTGGGTCACACAAACAAGGGTTTGAATCTGGTGATCATCAATTGAACTGATCTCAGTTCAATTGATCTGAATGAGATTCAATTAGGTTCAAGAAAATCGTGCTAGCACTCGATTGAACCTAACGTTCTTCTTTTACTATCATAAATAAGTTGTCCTGACTGAGCCAAAGGAGTTTGTGCTCAATCAGAGGCCTTCATATGGTCTGACTGGAGGTTGTCCAAGTCAAGAAAAGGTTTATCTTATTTTGTAAGACATTACCTGCCATTTTTGGTCACCTGCCATTTCTTCGTTCTTTGACTTTGGTCAAAAGTCTACCTTTGACTGGTCAAATGTTGACCATTGATACTTTGACTTTTATCCACGTATGTCATGCACCTATTGGAGAGCTGGTGGGGGCTTGTCCCCCTGCCAGAACCTAGCAAGGAAGAGGGTGCACGCCACCCTTGGCGTGTGCCCAAGCTGGAGGCGCCCAGGAGTCCCTGTTGGATAGGGACTCCATCTCCTTTTTGGATTTCAATTAGAGTTCTTCCTAAGAACCAAGTTTGACTGATCTTAGGCACCCCTCTAAGGAGGAATCCAAGGGGACTCTATTCCCACCAATCAGATTTAGATCTGATTTCACAAAGGAGTTGTGATTGGTTGGGAAGAAGAGGAGTTGGATCACGCTTAGTCTATAAATAAGACCCTGCGCCCAACTCAAAATAAGATTGCAATCACAATTTCCCCCATGCCTCCAAGGCTGCCTCTCCTCTCCTTCCTCCATGCCAAACCCACCTTCTCCCTCTCCTCTCCATGTCCAAAAAGAGTTTTGGAGCTTGGTTGGTGCAATCCAGATCAAAGAAAAGGCGACTAGAAAGCTAGAAGGCTGCGCTGCTGCAAAGGACAACTGCTGATCTTCGAAAAGAGTTTTGAAGATCCTCCAGATCAGATCCTAGATCTAATTTTTGGAGATCATGATAGAGAAGAAGAGGATCTCCAGATCCAGCCTTGAGTGGATATCGGTAGAGGCCAGGCACTTGCGTGGCTTAGATCCAGAACCTTCCGCTGCTTATAGGATCATCAACGGGTAATAGGATTACCCTACTTCAAGATAAATTAAATTCTGATTTAATTTATTTAATTTTATTTTAATTTTTAAAATAATAATAATCAGATCTAAAATATCTTAGATCTGATCTAGATTAAAGAAAAAAAATTTTTGAAATATATCTCTTGATCTGATCAGATCTGAACGAACCTGGTCTGGGAAAATCGATTTTTCCTTCAACTGGTATCAGAGCCATGGTTCTAAAAGTATTTAGATCTAATTTTAAATTTATTTTAATTAAAAATAAATGATTTCAGATGTCACATGAGATGTGATCAGATCTGAAATTAGAAAAAATTAAAATTAAATGATTTGGATCTAAGATTAGAAAATATGCATGACTAGTTCTAAAATAGAATAGTTCTATAGAATAGTCTTGCATGTTTTTCAATTTAATTTGATTAAATCATATTTTAGATCTATTTATTTACTATTTTTTGATATTATAATTATTATAATAACATCTAAAAAATAGCAAATAAAAATTATTTAATTTTAAATATCATATGAGATATGATTAGATGCATGTCTAGACTAGTTGTAGAATAGTTCTACATAATTATCTAGATTAGAATTTATTTTGATTAGATCAATTTAAATCTAATTTTTTAGATTATTATGAGATAATTTAGATCTAAAAATATGCATGATTTGATACATGAGATGTATGCAAAATATGCCATGATTAGATCTAATTTGTATATGAGATATATGATATAGATCTAAAACTATTTTGTAGTATTGCATGTTCCTGATTAAGGCGTTCCTCTTGGCCGTCCGGATCATAAGAACGAAGAAGGGTTTAAAGGCCCTCTCTTCCCATTCGATGGGATGTTCTTATGATGTGTAGGGGTGCTACGTGCATTCGTCCTTAATCAGAAACCCTAAAACTTACTTTCTGCAAAACCCTAGATCCTGAAACCCTAGGATTTATTGTGCATATTTTATTTATGAACCCTACTTAATTAAAAATTAAGATTATGGAATATCAATTAGGTCTAAAATTGAGAATTTCAGATCTAAGACATATTCATAATACTGGGTTCGGGCTTGGGTAGCTCAATTAGGTCTAAGCGGTTGATCAAATCGAATCAAGAGTTGGTTAGATGGGATCAACAATGCTTAAATTGACCAGCCTAATAGGATTAAGTCTGGGTCAAGATCGAGTCACGATCAAGCAAGACCTAATTAGGCTCAGAGGTTAGAGTCTGGATTGTAGGCTAACCCAATTGGTTCTGGCTCAATAATTTGGTGTCTAAGGTAAGTTTGGCACATACGACCGACTGGTTTTTAATTGGAAGCTACTCGACCTGAATGCGTTCTTGTATGAGTTAATGGCATATTCCTTCCACCGGTCTCACTTACCTGGCCATATCTGTTGACACAGTTCTGATCTGAGGTGGTCAATAATCCGAGCTAACCCATGCCACTAGGTTAGTCATAATTGTTATGACTATGACAAGTCTAGTTTAATGAGACCTGAATCAATTCTTCCTAAGAAAAGATTAAGTCTGAGGTCTTCCACCATTGTAGATGTGCGGGCCCTTCCCCTTCCTGGGTTGATTGTTCTCGGCTGGATACAGTGGCTCAGTTGCACCGGGAAGATGCAACCATGTCTATTAGGCATTGGATGCTATGGGCTGGAGGATGAGTTGGGCTCAATATTTTGGATACGGTGAGAGACTCAATTAGGAAACCCAGTCTATGCAAATGGTGGGTCTGACTTAACTAAGGAGTGGATCAATATTTTGGATACGGTGAGATTCATGAATTAGAGACCAAGTTTGGGTGCACCATGATTAGAGAATCATTGAACAAGAGTTGTTCACTCATTGGCTAACCCATCACCAATAACTGTTAGGTGAGGTGATGAGTCAGTTGGTGAGACCGCACCATCCACTAGAAATCATTAATCATGGAGATTTTTGCATCTCTACAGAGGGAGTGTAGGGATCCGAGAAAATAGTGGGAGCTAATTTGTTTAAAAATAAAATTTCTAAATAAATTGGTCAAGTCATAATTATAGTATCTAACTTGAATATTTGACTCTCTACAGGAAAATGTCTGCGTCCAACCCATTGGCACGTATCCTGGACACACATAGACTGACTGGACCCAATTATAAAGATTGGCTCAGGAACTACAAAATTAGTTTTGGGTTTCGAGAAGTTAACCCATGTATTGGACCAGGACCCTCCCACCTTACCAGTCCATCCATCCACTGAACAGAGAGCGTCTCTGGAAAAAATGGATAGACGAAGATAATAAGGCCAGATATTACATGTTGGGCTCGATGTCTGATGAGCTCCAGCGCCAACATGAAGATATCGGGACTGCTCGCCAAATGTTGGCTCACCTGTAGGAGATGTTTGGTGAACAGAGTCGCGCAGCCAAATATCAAGTCACGAAACGACTTTTTAAGGCTAAGATGCGTGATGGGCAGTCAGTCCAAGATCACTTTCTGATGATGATCAAGGAACTTGAAGAGCTTGAGAAGCTCGGTGTGAAGTTGGACTTGGATCTGCAGAATGATATTATTCTGCAATCCTTGACTGATGCATATGGGCAATTCATCATGAATTACCACATGCATAAACTTCAAAATTCCTTGGCCGAATTAATGAATATGCTGGTCACCGCTGAGCTTTCTATGAAAGGTTCTAAAGGCTCAGTTCTTGCTATGGAACGGACTTCTTCCAAAAGAAAGTCTTATAGAAAGAAAAAGAAGTCTACGAAAAAGTAGATGCTGGAAGAAGCAAAGAAGAAGGAAGAATCGAAGAAAAAGGTCGATGCCAAAGGAAAGTGTTTCCATTGCAACAGCGACGGCCATTGGAAGCGGAACTGCCCTACTTACCTGGCCACCCTGAAGAACAAGAAGGAAGGTCCTTCTGGAGGTATGCTCGTTATTGAGTCTAACCTTATGGTTTCTTCTGCATCCAGTTGGGTGCTTGACTCTGGTTCTAGTGCTCATCTATGCACTTTCATGCAGGGTCTTGAGGATAGCAGGAGGCTGAGGGATGGAGACATGATCCTATGCATCGGTAATGGAGCAAGAGTTGCTGCAGTAGGCCATGGGAACATACCCTCTTCGATTACCATCTGGTTTAGACTTAGTTTTGAAAGATTGTTATTATGTGCCTGCAGCTAGCAGGAATTTGATTTCTGTTTCATGCTTAGCACTAGAAGGCTATGTGATTACCTTCTTTAAGGACCATTGTAACATTCTTTATGAAAGAAATAAAATTGCAAATGGTTTTCTTATTAATGGTCTTTATCAGCTACATATTGATGTACCTGTTCTAACTATCGAGCAAAATGTGAATGCCAAACGACCTAGGGATAGTCCAAATGATAGATATCTATGGCACCTGAGATTAGGTCATATAGCAGAAGATAGGATCAACAAATTGGAGAAAAATGGGCTATTGAGTCCATTGACTTTCGAGTCATATCCAACTTGTGAATCTTATCTTCAAGGCAAAATGACTAAACTCCCTTTTGTTGGACATGGGGAAAGGGCCACAGATCTCCTTGCCCTAGTACATACTGATGTGTGCGGCCCATTTGATGTGCCGGACTAGAGGCAATTTTGTCTACTTCATTACCTTTACCGATGATCTATCTAGGTATGGGTATGTGTATCTTATGAGACACTTTTGAAAAGTTAAAAGTCTGAAGCTTTTAAAAAGTTCAAAAAATTCAGATATGAAGTAAAAAAATAAACTGAAAAAAATCCATTAAGGTTCTTTCGATCAGATCGAGGAGGTGAATACCTTAGCCGAGAATTCCTAGACTATCTAAAAAAAATGGCATAGTCTCTTTCAATGGACTCCACCAGGAACACCTCAACTCAACGGGAGTTTTAGAACGGAGAAATCGGACTCTATTGGATATGGTCGATCCATGATGAGCTTCACAGACCTTCCTGATTTTCTTTGGGGACACTCATTGTTAACTTCAATTTATCTACTGAATAGGGTTTCCTCTAAAACCATTCCTACCACACCGTATGAGATATGGCACGGTAAGAAACCAAGTCTGAGTCATCTCAGAATTTGGGGTTGTCCGGCTCATGTCAAAAGACAACAAGCGGACAAGTTAGAGTTTAGGTCCTTCAGAGCTCGATTCATAGGATATCCTAAAGAGTCATTAGGATACTATTTCTACATTCCAGAAGACCACAATGTGATTGTGAGTCGACATGCCATCTTTCTTGAAAAATAGTTTATTCAAGATAGCGGCATTGGAAGATAGATCAAGCTTGATGAGAAAGTCTCACAAGTACAACGAGCTAAGGACCAATTGGAACCAAATCAGGTTGAGCCAATAAGAACACTACCTCCTCCACCTCGTAGATCGGAAAGAGTTTTCCGTCCCCCTGAAGAGATACTTAGGTATTATTTCAGAGGAAGTAGAGGAAATGTTCCTCATAGGTAATGGTGCTCATGGTGATGATCCCAAAACCTACAATGAGGCGATATCAGATATCGACTCTGAGAAATGGCTAGAGGCAATGCAGTCAGAAATTGACTCGATGCACTCAAACCAAGTCTGGACCTTGGTAGATTCACCAGAAGGTATAGTACCTATTGGGTGTAAATGGATCTTCAAGAGAAAGATTGGTGCAGATGGGAATGTGGAGACATTCAAGGCTAGACTAGTGGCAAAAGGTTATAGTCAACGCGAAGGCATTGACTATCAGGATACCTTTTTCCAGTGGCTATGCTAAAATTCATCCGCACATTGCTTGCCGTTGCAGCCTATTTCGATTATGAAATATGGCAAATGGACATGAAAACAACATTCTTAAGTGGATATCTTGAGGAAGATATCTATATGGAACAGCTGCTAGATTTCACATCCAATGATACTGATCACAAGGTTTGCAAGCTGCAAAGGTCCATATATGGACTTAAGCAAGCATCTCGAAGCTGGAACACTCATTTCAATGATGTGATCAAAAAATTTGGTTTCATCAAAAATGAAGAGGAACCGTGTGTTTTCAAAAGGGTCAGTGGGAGCACTGTTATCTTCCTCGTATTGTACGTGGATAACATCCTCCTTATAGAGAATAATATTTTCATGTTAACAACATTCAAAATATGGTTGTCCAAGGAATTCTCCATGAAAGATCTAGGCGAAGCATCCTTTATTCTAGTAATTAAGGTCTATAGGGATAGACCGAATATAGGACTTTCATAGAAGATGTACATAGAGAAAGTACTAAAGAGGTTTAGTATGAAAAACTCTAAGAGGGGATTAATACCCTTCAGACATGGTATTCATCTTTCCAAGAAGATGTGCCCTAGCACACCTGAGAAAATAGAACACATGAGCAAGATCCCTTATGCTTCTGCAATAGGGAGCCTCATGTATGCCATGCTATGTACACGACCTAATATAGCCCATGCTGTGAGTGTCACAAGCAGATATCAATCAAATCCAGATGAAGAATACATGACTTCTGTGAAATGTATCCTTAAGTACTTAAGAAGAACTAAGGATATGATGTTGGTCTTTGGTAACGAAGAACTCCAAGTCCAGGGATACACAGACTCAAATTTCATGTCCGATATAGATGATCGAAAGTCGACATCTGAAAGTCTGTTTGTGTGCAATGGTGGTGCTGTCAGCTGAAAGAGTTTTAAGCAAATGGTGATAGCAGATTTCACCATGGAAGTAGAATATATTGCTGCATCAAAAGCTGTGAAGGAAGCATTCTGGTACAAGAAGTTTGCTGTGAAGGAAGCATTCTAGAACTGGATTGCATCAAGATGGAATCTATCTACCTCGGTGGTAGAGGAGCAGCCCTATGATGATCATGAGAATCAAGTCCAGAAGCCCATGGCCATGGCAGAGTGAAATAATAGAAAGAGTTTCTATTTAGATTTTACATCGGACTCGAATCGAATGATTACATCATATGATCGAAACTAGGATTTGATGAGTTCACCTTAACCCCAATCTGATCGGGGCTCAAGATAGAAAAACTTAATCACACAGATAGCTGCACCAAGAGGTTCGCATTCAGCTCTGATGGGTTGCCACCATATACTGCTAGGTGTCACTGGTGGATTTTGGGAGCAATTAGAATGATTTAGATGATTGATCATTCTAACTGTTCGAATCAGAAGAGTTCTGATCAATTGAAAGAAGTTTTGATGATGTCAATGATAAAGATCATGACATATCCCATTATCATATAGAACTAAACCTAATTGGATCACATAAATAAAGGTTTGAATCTAGTGATCATTAATTGAACTGATCTGAATGAGATTCAATTAGGTTCAAGAAAATCGTGCTAGCACTCGATTGAACCTAACGTTCTTCTTTTGCTATCATAAATAAGTTATCCTGACTAAGCCAAAGGAGTTTGTGCTCAATCAGAGGCCTTCATATGGTCTGACTGGAGGTTGTCCAAGTCAAAAAAAGTTATCTTATTTTGTAAGACATTACCTGCCATTTTTGGTCACCTATCATTTCTTATTCTTTGACTTTGGTCAAAAGTCTACCTTTGATTGGTCAAATGTTGACCATTGACACCTTGACTTCTATCCACGTGTCATGCACCTATTGGAGAGCTGGTGGGGGCCTGTCCCCATGCTAGAACCTAGCAAGGAAGAGGGCGCACGGCACCCTTGGCATGTGCCCAAGTTGGAGGCGCCCAGGAGTCCCTGTTGGACAGGGACTCCATCTTCTTTCTAGATTTCAATTAGAGTTCTCCTAAGAATCAACTTTGACTGATTTTAGACGCCCTCTAAGAAGGAATCCAAGGGACTCTATTTCCATAAATCAGATTTAGATCTGATTTCATAAAAAGTTATGATTGGTTGGGAAGAAGAGGAGTTGGATCGCGCTTAGTCTATAAATTAGACCCTGCACCCAACTCAAAATAAGATTGAATCACAATCCCCCATGCCCCAAGGCTGCCTCTCCCCTCTTCCTCCATGCCAAACCTACCTTCTCCCTCTCCTCTCTATGTCCAAAATAGTTTTGGAGCTTGGTTGGTGCGATCCAAATCAAAGAAAGGCGACTGAAAGCTAGAAGGTTGCACTGCTGCATAGGACAACTACTGATCTTCAAAAAAAATTTTGAAGATCCTCCAGATCAGATCCAGATCTGATTTTTGGAGATATGATAAAGAAAAAAAGGATCTCCAGATCCAGTCCGAGTGGATACCGGTAGAGGCTAGGCACTTACGTGGCTAGATCCAGAATCTTCTGCTACTTACAGGATCATCAACGGATAATAGGATTACCCACTTCAAGGTAAATTAAATCTAATTTAATTTATCTAATTTTATTTTAATTTTTAAAATAATAATAATCAGATCTGAAATATCTTAGATCTGATCTAGATCAAAGAAAAAAAAATTTGAAATATATCTCTTGATCTAATTAGATCTGAATGAACCTGATCTGGGAAATCAAGATTTCCCTTCAGTCGAGGGGAGGTAGGAGGAGGCAAAAAGGTAGGAGGCAGCCATGAGCTCAAGGAGACAGTCAGGAGGAGGTGAGCCAGGTGTAGCTGGGGGAGGAGGCCGGGGGCATAGGGAGGTGATCATGGAGAGGTGAGCCGGGAAGAGGCAGGCTGGGGGTAGGGAAGGTAGCTGCAAGAGATGAACAGGGGGCTTGAGAAGGTAGCCATGAGAGACGAACAGAGAAAAGACAGTTGGGAGCTCAGGGAGGCAGCCGTAGAGAGGTGAGCTGGGGGAGGTGGGAGGCGACCAAAGAGTTGGAAGATGGTCGGGGGCATGGGGAGGTAGCCACAAAGAGGCAAGCTTGGGGCTCAAGGAGGCGACCGTTGAGAGGCGAGCTGAGGGGAGGTGGGATGCGGCCAAAGAGGTAAGAGGCAATCGGGTCTAGGGGAGGCAGCCATGAAGAGATGAGCTGGGGGGAGGTCGGAGGTGGCCGGGGGCTTCGGGGAGGCAACCATGGGCTAGGGAGGCAACCGCGGGAGAGGCGAGTCAGAAGGAGGCAGGCTGGGGGAGGTGAGAGGTGTCTAGGGGCTTGAGTAGGTAGTCGAGGAGGTGGGAGGCAGCCAGGGGTTCGAGGAGGCATCCAGAAGGATGCGGGCCAGGTGTAGCCGGATAGAGGAGGCTAGGGGCTTGGGGAGGCGGCCATGGAGAGGCGAGCTGAGGGGAAGTGGGAGAGATTTTTAGGAAGGGATGAAGCCAAGAGCTTGTAGCTGGGAGGTCCAGGAGGTAAGAGGCGGTCGAGGGTTCGGAGAGACGGTTTGGAGAAGGCAGGCCGGGTGTAGCCATGGGGAGGAGGTCGAGAGGAGGCAGGCCAAGTATAGCCGGGGGGAGGAGATGGGTCGGGTTATAGCCAGAGGAAGAAGGCTAGGGGCTCGGATAGGTGGCCATAGAGATGCGAGCCGAGGGGAGGTGGAGGGATTTTTAGGAAGGAGGGAGGAGGCTAGAAGCTCACAGTCGAAAGGTCAGGGAGGCAGGAGGTGGCCGGGGCTCGAGGAGGTAGGCCAAGTGCAGTTGGTGAGAGGCGGTTGAGGGCTTGGGGAGGCAGGCCGGATGCAGCCAAGGGGAGCCCATTGGCTGGGGGAGAGAGGGGGTGGTGGAGGGACCGAAGGGCGGGGGAGAGGTGGTTGGTGGTGGGGGATAAAAACATGGGAGGTAGTGGGGCAGTGGGAAGATGAGAGGACGGTGGGCGGTGGGGTGAGAAAAAAATGACGACGTGCAATAGGATGGGGGAAAACGATGCAGAAAGGTTATTTGCGATGGTAAATTACTATCACTAATAATACTCTTCCATCACTAATACTTAAAATTAATTAAAGACAGCAAGATCTCCATCGCTAATGTAATTACTAATAATTATAATTTTTTAAATTATAATTTAATATTAAATTTTTTCTTCTAGATCTTTTTTTAGATGGTTAAAAATCAATATTGGATTTTAGTAAATTTTTGGGCTTAATTAATTTATGGATCAAGTCCTAATTGATTTAAATTAGATTTAATTTAATTAGACTTGACTTAATTTGAGGCTAATTAGATTTTAATATTCAAGTAAGACTTGAATTCAAAGTCTAATAGAATTAGGTTTGATAGAATTTCAAATTGGATTCGAATTGAACATAAATTAAAAATTATTTTATCTAGTTGATTTAAATTAGATTAAATTTAATTAGACTTGACTTAATTTGAGGATAATTGAGTTTTACAATAATCCAATTAAGACTTATATTCAAAGTTTAATTGAATTAGGTTTGACACGATTTCGATTTGGATTCGAATCGGGTTCAAATTAGATTCAAATTGAGTTTGAATTGAATTCGATTTGAACCCAAATTAAAAAATTATTTTTTTGATTGATTTAAATTATTTTTAATTTAATTACTCATGACTTAATTTGAGGCCAATTAAATTTTATAATCCATGTAGAATTTAAATTTGAATCCTAATTGAATTAGGTTTAACAGGATTTTGAATTGGATTCAAATCAGATTTAAATTAGATTCAAATGTAATCATAGATCTAGTTCTAATTAATTTAAATTAGATTTAATTTAAGTAGGCTTGACTTAATTTGATGCTAATTGAATTTTATAATCTAAGTAGGATTTGGATTCAAAGTCTAACTGAATTAGATTTGACAGGATTTCTAATTAGATTTGAATTAAATTTGAATTAGATTTAAATTAAATCTAAATTAAAAATTATTTTTTTCTAATTAATTTAAATTAGCATAAATTTAATTCGCTTGACTTAATTTGAAAGTAATTATTTTACTATCTAAGTAGGACTTGGATTAAAAGTCTAATTGAATTAGGATTGATAGGATTTTGAATTGAATTTGAATTAGATTCAAATTGAACCCAAATTAAAAATTATTTTTTTAATTAATTTAAATCAGCTTGAATTTAACTAGGCTTGACTTAATTTGAAGATATTTGGATTTTACTATCAAAGTAGGACTTGGATTAAATGTCTAATTATTGAATTAGGATTGATAGGATATTGAATTGAATTCGAATTGAACCCAAATTAAAAATTATTTTTTTAATTAATTTAAATTAGATTTAATTTAATTAATATTAAATTAATTTAAAACTAATTAAATTTTATAATCTAAATAGGACTTGAATTTAAAGTCTAATTAAATTATGTTTGACTGGATTTCAAATTAGATTCGAATCAGGTTTGAATTGGATTTGAATCAGTCTCAAGATATTGCTTATCTATTATTTTTGAATTATACTATTATATTGGTGTAGATGTATGGGGATTTTTACTACACTGTAAAGCTCATATGATCTCTTCCCTTTTTTCTTTCAGAGTTGTAGAACATGTAGTTTTGATTTGGTTGGGTATGGAGTTTGAGCATTGGACTCATTAGTTAGTTAGTTTATTTTTTGATACCAAATGAACATTTGAATATCATGTAATTGAATAAGTTTGATTATTTGATTATGATAGATTTATTTAGTTGGATTATTGGCTATTACTATTGATTTAAATTTTTGGATTTATTAAAAATTTGTTCATTTTAAATGTTGCATGATTTTTAGGGTACCACTTTAGGGTTCATGTGGCCATGTCACATGAAGCACCCAAGTGGTGGGTTCAGAACATGATAGAAGTGGTATTAGAGCTTAAGGTTTCGGTTTTCTAGGGTTAAGTTCAAACTAAGAATAAGCTAGGAGACCTCTAGGTTGGGCATAAATTAAATTAGATGTTATAAATTATGAGATGTACTCTTGATATTTAAATAATCTGAATTAAAATAATTCGTGAGGCTGATAATGACATATGTAGGTTATTATGGCACGAGGGAGTGGACATAGGCATGCTAGGAGACCTACATGATCTTCCAATGGTTCTAATGTTTGGGAACCTTCTGACTGGTAGGAAGATGCCTCACCCTTGCCAGCTACTAGTATGCATCAACAAGAGAACCCTAGTGACCCCCTTGGTGATATTCTAGAGATGGAAACTCCAGGTGAACTTGAAATTCAAATTGGTGAGCAAGTTAGCACCTTTTAGCTGATGCAAAGTATTAATGCAACAATAAACCACTACCCAAACTAATATGATGAGGATGATGGCTATGTAGCAGCAGCAATAGTACCAATTTATGAAGCAACAACAATAGCAATTCATATAGTAGCAACTATTCATGCAGCAGCAGATGCTATTTTAACAACAACTACAGTAATAGTAGCAATAGGGTACTAGGACTTAGCAGGAGTATCAAATCAATTTGATAGACTTCACCAGCATTCAAAGGTACTTTTGATCCCATGGAGGCTAAAATTTCCTAAAAGAGATAGAAAATGTTTTATGGGCCTTGAGGTATCCCATTCGAAAGAAAGGTTGTCATGCCCCCAACCTAAAATTGCCAGTTAGGGGTTGTGGCAACTGCCACATACTCATAAAAAAAATGCTCCTCACAAGCATGCAAGGTATTGCAAACATGATATGAATGCATCATAGCAAAATTAATTTAAATAAGTCAAAGTCAAAATTTAATTAATTAACTAATCCAACTGATAACCAAATTCAGAAGTCTTACATCAAATCAATCTCAACTAAAACCTCAAAAATAGTAATAATAGATCTATCTAACAATGTAGATGCTGTCAAATCTCACTTTAATCTCACTCCGCACATATTTCCATGTCATCATATTTCTCAAAATATGTAAAAATAGTAAAATATGGGGTAATGAGCTACACATCATAGTAAGCAATGAACATTTTAACTAGATTAAATCAGGCAATAAATTAAATAATTATTTATAGAAAGTAGGCATATAAAATTCATCAACTCGAAATCAATTTCTAATATATAGTATAATCAACATATTATTAATATTGAATTCAATCATTTTCAAATTTCAACTTTCATTCACAAATTCAATTCAAAATTATCAAGCTCATCACATCAGCCATGAGCTATGATCATATTTTCCTTACGATAATGTCATGTTACTATGTATTATCTTGTGGTGAGTTGTGTGTCATCTTGCAGCATGCTACTTATCATCCGACAACAAAATCCTTAAGAACTGTAAATCTGTTGGTAGTTTGTTATGTATCTGCTTGCGATATAAATCCTCTAGACTAATTAAATGCCAATGTACTCATCCTAATTAGTAGGATCCTTAACATAGTTAGGTTGAGAATTCAAATATTCTCGAATCAAGATTATTTTCACAAATCACATATCATATTTTGATTCAAAATCAATCAAGCATAATACATAACAAGATCAATACCTTCAATCATACATCATCATGATATTTCAAAATAAGATATATTCAATAACAAAATATTATTCATCAAATTCCTGCATCATAAAGATAATTCAAACGTCATTAATATAACAATTTTGTAATTTGCCAATAATCAAGGAAAAGTAAAACATTACTTATCTCAACATACTTTAACAAGATCTAATAATTTTAAAATTATTTTTCAAATATTTAAATGAATAAATCATATTATAGAATCTACTGCTGGACATCTTGTCTAGACGATCACACCCCTATACATAATCAAGTCCAATAATGAAGATGGGTATGAATAATTATGGAAAGATATAATGAATGGGTAGTCACATCCAATGGTCGACATCTAGTCCAGTCATCATACTTCATTCGATCAAGATCATGCTAAGAAATAGGCATGATTCAATGAGATCGAAAGTGATTAAATTAGTAGTATCTAATAAGAATCAAAATGGAGGTCAGTATGTCATTTGGTAATTAAGGATAAATATGATTAAGTAACTTCATTTAATCAGGATCACTTAAGATGTAAGGACTCATAAAGATCAATAAAGACTAGATCTTGCAATTAAAAAAAATAGATCTAGGATTTTATGATCAAATTTTGAAATTTTTTCAAAACATGCAGTGGAAGAGATGAACTAATCATATTAATTCATTAATAATACATAAAAGAGTCTTAGATTTAGGATCTTATCACATGATTCAAGCATATTATTAAATCTAAAATTAAAAATAAGAAAAGATAATATTGATTAAATCAACATCAAAGCAATATTATACTAGAACTAATCTAGCATCAAAAGGAGCATCGCATCACCCTTACCTTAGCAAGTTAGATTCTTCAACTCGCTGATCCAAGGTTAAAGTCATCGCTCCAAATGGCACATATATCTGGCCTCTGTAGGATGTCCATACAAGGATCCCGATCTAAGATCTAAAATTCGATGATAAAAAATTAGCACAGCATGCTAGTACTATACTAATCCTTCTTCGATGGCCGATCTGAAACCTCCTTCTTCAATCCTTGGATCCTCCAATATTCAGAAGAAAAAGAAAGAGATTTGTGAAGGGATTCACCACTCAAAATCTCATAAAAGAAAGAGGAAGGGATCAAGAGAAACTTCTAGAGAGGAATCCTTTCTTCTCCCTTCTTTCTCTCTCACCAGGACATAATGGTTTGTGTCTCAATGAAGCACCACAACCAGATCTTCTTTGCACCCAAGCTTCCCATGTCTCAAACCTCTCTCTTAGATCTAAAACTTATAAAAAACTCATGCCCTAACTCCCTTTAAATAGAGAGTTATGATAGAGTCCTTATCTAGGTCAGATACGTAGAAAGGCAAGTCCAAATTGAGCAAAGATTGGGGTGCCCAACTCTTAGGCGTTCCCTCCTTATTTTTTTTTGTGGACTCTAGAAAATATGTGCAAATAAGTCTTCTATTTCCATAAAAAATCAAAGAAAAATCAGATAGTTTCGTACCTCAAAAAAATAAGAAATAATGATGTGTCAAACTCTATCCAATAAAGACCTAGGTAAAAATAACTTGTTTGTTTTGACCTACTCCATGACTAATTTTCTTCTAAAATGGTGGGAGACATAAAAAGGGCATGCATACTCTCTAGAAGTAAAATTTTTCATGAAAATTTCAAGAGAATTGGTGTGTGTTAGGGGGGGGCATGGAAAGCAAGGTGCATAAGATGGAGAAATCCTAGTCATATTAGGACTTCTAGTTTTGACTTGGTCCAACTTATTATTTGAATTCAGTTAAATCAAAACTAATGCAACCTAATTAGAGATTATCTTAGTCCAACTAAAAGTCTAATTAAATTATATTAAATTAAATTTAAATCTAATTTAATTTTTAATCAAATTAAAAATTGGGTGCATAAGTCCTATTTGAATATGGATTTGTTCTTCCTTGCAATTGGCTCTTTCAATAAACTAATTGAACTTCATGTAACCAAGCCCAAACCAAATCTAATTAAATCATATTTAATTAGACTTAATCTCAACCCTTTGACTTAATTAAATTAAGTTAATTAATAATCTAATTGCAAATCGATCCTCCTACAATACTTGCACTAGGTCAAACATCAATCGTATTGATTGTTTGATTTTAGAATGATTCTAAATCATTGATCAACCATCTAATCAGATCGAGAAGTCTTATGTGTATGACCCCATAGGTTTGAATTTAAACTAGTAGCATAGGAATAAATTTCTATACTAATTAAAATGATCATCTAGTAATGATATCCGATGATCGGATAAGTCGAATGTGTAAAGCAACACTCTTAGAACATGTGGATATAGTTTCCATATAATTCATCTTCTTGATCTTAATGCTCATAGGATGACATAAAGTTTAACTGTCAATCCCGATTAGGTCATCCATATTGTATTTTAAAATATCAAATCCATCTCATGGATTATCTTAACTAAGATTTTGCTAAATTGAAATACAGTAACACATTTTCTCTAAATTCTTGGAGTGGTCAATCCCATCTTGATCACACACCGACTTCATAAGTACTTGACTGTGCCCAAAAATTTTTCATCACTAAATTAGAAATTCAGATAGTCTGGCACCAAAGCACAGTAAGTTGCTTACAAGCTACCATAATGATCTTAGATCTAAGGGATACTTATATCCATATCCCATCAGAGCAATCGATCGAGTCTACCACTACCGAACTTCCTCCATCTGAGGTCACTACTTCTTGGTGTACCTCTTTTTTCTTTTCTTCTTTTTTTTTTGAATGTAAAACTTTCTTTAATAAGTGAAAATATTTTTTGTCATCCATGTTTCGCTGGCAAGTATTTACTAAAATATATATTGTTTCAGCTCATCTGTGCCCTAGGTCGATATCCATGCTTACCACTCTTCAGATGAAATCTTAGATAAAAACTTTGAAAGAGATAGTTAAATGGGCTCAGGAGGAAATTGCTAAAGTTAAAATAGAACATCAAAAAATTAAGAAGAAATATAGAGATGCTTTAGCTGAGATTGACCGATTAAGCAAGGCTTCAAGCAAAGCTAGCATGGAGTATCTTAGAAAGAAGCACGAGTTGATTGAAGAGCGAGATAACCTTACTAAGATTATGAGTGAAGCATGATGGAATAAAGCTATGTAACCAGTCAAACTCTATCGTGAAATATGTAAGATCTATGAAGATATTTTTCCAGCTAAAGTATGTCATAGCATCCACTCGGAGTGAACTTAATTTAGCAAATAATAAGAACTCTAAACTTAAGGAGCAGCTGGCATCTGCTCGAAGGGCTAACAATTATCTCTTGACATTTTTAAAGGAAGAGAAGAAGAAAGTAGCAGGCCTCCATACTAAACTCCTAGATAGTGAAGGAATGAGAAAATCTGTTGAAAGATAGATTCAAGATAATGAAGCTTTAGCCAATGTTGTTCATCTTGAAGTGGAGGCTCGGATAACTTCTTCAATCATTCCGACATTTGAAGCTAGCTTTAAGGAGTGTAAAGCTTAAGTTGCATTACTCTTTTTCGAAGTAGATACTAGCCTTCTTAATATATCAAATTCTAGGGGTTTCGATGCTTCAGGTGCCGAAGTTCATTTAGTCGAAGTACCTCATGACGAGCCTGTTTGATCATTGCAACTAAAAATATTATAATCAAATTGAAATAAAAATTTTTGTTGTACTTTTGTTGTACCTTTCTTATATGAATTTTTTTACTTATGTGCAACTCTAGTATGAAATATATTTATGTTTGGATCATTAACATAGATGATTGTGTTAACAAGTCATCGGAGGTGTAGAACTTTTATGCTCTTTCTTTTCGAAGGTCCTCATTGGTTAGCTTTCGCATATCCATCGATCAGTCTTCAGGAGTTTTGATGTATTGAAAGGCAAACTTAGCCTTCGTGAGTCCTAAAATGGTTAGCCACTACTTCTCAATCAATTAGGGTCTTTGGGCATTGGTTCACCAAAGAGCGAACTCAAATTTCGGGGATCCTAAAATGGTTAGCCCCTACTTTCTAACTGCTACGATCTTCAGATGTTGGTTTGTTAAAGAATGAACATAGCCTCTGGGGGTCCTAAAATAGTTAGCCCCTACTTCTCAATCAATTAGAGTCTTCAAGTGTTGATTCATTGAAAAGAAAACTCGATCTTCGAAGGTTCTAAAGTGGTTAGCCTCTACTTTCTAATTACCGAGATCTTATGATATTTGAGAAATGATTATGTTCTACAAAAAATCATCTAAATAGAAATTTTATTATATAAATGAATGATATCAATACATTATTGATAATATTTCTATAAATTCTCTAAATTTCATGGAGGAGGGAGAAGTGCTCCATCCAGTTGTTTCAAGAGGTAGGTTTTAGGTCAAATGACTTCTTCTACTAAGTGGACCTTCCCAATTAGGAGACAACTTGCCTTGATCGGTAGGTTGAGATGCCTTAGTACGCCACAAGACCAGGTTGCCAACTTTAAATTCTTTTCCTTTGATGTGGGAGTTATAGTATTTAGCCACTCTTTGCTGATATACAACCATCCAAACTCGAGCTCCTTCTCAAATTTCTTCAAGCAAATCTAGGTTTGCCCGAAGTCATTCCACATTAGTTTGATCATCATAGTTCTCTACTCGTGTGAGGGGAGATCAATTTCTACTAGAATAATTGCTTCCATACTGAAGGCAAGAGAAAAAGAGGTTTCACCTGTAGGTGTTCTTTAAGTGGTTCGATATGCCTAAAGTATGCTATATAGCTCATCTTCCCATAATCCTTTAGCTCGATCCAGTCTAGCCATTAGACCTTGCAATAAAGTTCTGTTAGTTATCTTGGCCTCTCCATTAGCTTGTGGATATGCGACTGAGGTAAAATATTGAGAAATTTTGAAATTCTGGCAGAACTCAGCTAATTTAGAATCAAAAAACTAGCGGCTATTATTAGTAATCAAGACCTTTGGCAAATCGAAATGGTGGATGATTGATTTTCATATGAAGTCTTTTACTCTAGTTTTGGTGATCTTAGCAAGTACTTCAGCTTCTACCCACTTTGTGAAGTAGTCAATTGCCACCAATAGAAATTTTCTTTGGCTTGATGCCTGGGGAAAAGGACTTAGGATGTCTATGCCCCACTATGCAAATGGCCAAGGAGAACTGATCTGACCTAGTAAGATGGCTGGCCAACGTTGCATATTAGCATTTCACTGACAGCGATCACAATATCGGACATAGTTTTTCTCATCTTTAAGCATAATGGGCTAGTAATATCCTTATTGAAGTATCTTGCATGATAATGCTTTAGTGCTAATGTGACTTCCACATATCCCTTCATGGACTTTTCTCAATGCATAATCTGCTTCAGATGGATGCAGATATTTGAGAAGTGGGAGAGAGTAAGATCGTTTATAGAGCTTTTTCGCATGTAATAGATAATGAGATACCTGGTACCTAACTTTTCTTGCTTCTTTTGAGTCTGGAGGGAGTGTCCCATCTTGCAAGAACTTGATAAAAGGATTCATCTAATGAGGGTCATCCTCAACCTATAGAATAGGGATTGATTCTTCAATTACCAAACTCTTCAAAACTTCAAGGAATGCCTTTCAAGGGAGATCTTTGGTATTGAAGATGCCAGCTTAGATAACACATTGGTTGTAGAATTCTCATATCGAGATATACGTTGAATGCTAAAGTCAATTAAAGCCGAAGTTAAATCCTTCACTTTTTGTAAGTATTTCTTCATATTTTTGTCTCGAGCTTCAAATTCTCCCTTAACCTGTCCTGCCACTAATTGAAATTGAAAATCTATGTAGAACTTCAAATTTTGTACTCCGAGCTTATTTGCAACTTTCAATCCAGCTAGAAGAGCCTCGTTGGTTGGCAAAATAAATCGCAATGTGTACTTTATGGTGAAGCCCCAAGGTTCTTATATCAATACACCTATGCCTGACCTTATTGAATATCACGAACCATCAACATATAAAGTCCAATATTCCTCTGATTCTGTTAAAGAAGTTTGTGCAAGGGGTTCCACTTCTTGAACTAGTTCATGGGCTTCTGGCTCCTGAGGAATGATGCATTCCATAATGAAGTCTGTTAAAACTTGAGCTTTGATAGAAGGTCGAGGTTGAAATTCTACTTCAAACTCAACAAGCTCGAGCACCCACCTAGCTAACCATCTAGTAGTATCTAGCCAATACGTCATAGCTTTGAGGGTTGATTGGTTAAAACCATAATAGGATGAGCCTGAAAATAGGTACAAAGTCTCTGAGCTATGATAATAAGGGTGAAGAGGAGATTCTCTAGTCGAGCATATTTAGTCTCCGCATCATGGAGAATCCGATTAATATAATAGATTGACTTTTGAATTTTTTCTTGCTTTTGCGACAATACGGCGCTAATGGCAGCTAGGGAGACTGCTTAATACAAATAAAGCTCTTCATTGGGCCTCGATTTGCTTAAGAGTGTTATGGATCTAAGATAGTTCTTTAATTCTTCAAATGCTTCTTGACATTCTTAGTCTGCTAAAAATTTTTGGGTTTCTTTAAAGCTTTAAAAAAAGGAAAGACAGCATTCGACCAATCTTAAGATAAACTAATTTAATGCTGTTATCTTGCTAGTAAGATGTTGTACGTCTTTTACTGATTTCGGCTAATGCATTTTATGGATAGCTTGAATTTTCTCAGGGTTCACCTCAATCCCTCTACTCAACACCATGAATCCCAAAAATTTGTCAGAAGTTACTCCGAGGCATATTTTATTGGGTTCAACTTCATTTGGTACTTCTAGAGCACGGCAAAAGTTTCTTCAAAATCTTTAATATAAGTCAATGAGACCTCACTTTTAACAAGCATGTCATCTACGTAAACCTCCATATTCCATCCAAACTACTCTTTAAACATCTTGTTTATTAAATGTTGATAAGTGGCACCTATATTCTTCAAATCAAAAGGCATTATCCTATAATAATAAAGACCTCGATCAATAATAAAGACTGTTTTCTCCTCATCTTTTGATGCCATTCAGATTTGATTGTATCTAAAAAATGCATCCATAAAGGTGAGGAGTTCGTGCCCCAAAGTTGCATCAACCAATTGAACTATCAAGGATAAAAAGGATAGTTGTCCTTTGGGTAAGCTTGGTTGAGATTGGTAAAGTCGATATAGATCCATCATTTTTTTTTGATTTTTTACAAGAACCACATTTGCAATCCAATCTAGGTATGACACCTTCTAGATGAATCCAACCTTCAGCAACTTGTCTACTTCCTTTGTGATTGTCTTCTACCATTTGGGGATGAAGTTTCTCCCTTTTTGTTTAACAGGCCAAAATGTCAATTTAGCATTCAGTCCATGTGTCATCCCCTCCAAGTTAATTCCTAGCATATCAGTCGAGGTCAAAGAGGACATATCTACATTTGCTTATAAAAAAAAAATTAGGTTATTTCATGTTATCTGATCTAGATTTAAGCCGATCCGTATTATATGTTCTTCATTCCCATCATTTAAAGGGACCGTCATTAGCTCCTGTACTAGTTTTTCATGTTCTTCAATTAATTCATCGTAGGTGTCAAGTCCATCAAGTAGATAGATTTCTAAAACTTCTGCCCCTCCAAGAATAATATTATAGCATTGCTGATCTAAGCTCTGGTCACCTCAGACTTCACCCACTTGCATTTCTATAGGAAACTTTATCTTTAAATAATAAGAAGAAACTACCACTGACAGGAAGTTTAGGCTTGGGGACCCTAAAATGGTGTTGTAGGCAAATGAGGGTCGAATGGCAAGAAAATTGACAAGGGTGGACGATCTTTTTAGGGCCTGTCCCACTATTAATTTTGTGATGACAATCCTCTCAACCAGCACTGGTTCGCTAGTGAAACCCGCTAAAGGCAAGTCCAATTTTCAGAGATGACAAAGATCAATTTCCATCCAAACAAAAGCATCATAAAATAAAATATTAGCCAAACTTTTATTATCAACTAACATGCTGCATACATCATAATTTATAATATTAATAGATAAAACTATCACATCATTATGGAAAAATTGGAGCCCTTGCGCATCTTCTTCACCAAAAGTTATTGGCTCTTCAACCTTCTACTTTTATGTTGGTTCCGCTGCTCCAATCTCATCCCCACTATAATGTCCCTTAGTAATGATGTTAATGATTTCTACCACCGGAGGTACCATAACAAAATCTATTTTTTATGACATAAAAAATTTATTATAAATAGAAAATTTTCATTGCTAATAATTATTAGCGATAAAAATTTCATCACTAATTCTTTATCATAAAAAATAAGATTGCAGATAATATTTATCAATAAAAAATAAATTTTCATTGCTAATAACCATATTTTATGATGAAAAATTTTCGTCAAATTTTTTTTTATTCATTAAATTATTTATAATAAAAATATTTATAATAAAAAATCATAATTTTGCATCATAAATAATTTTTATTTTTAATAAAAATATTAGTCATAAATAATTACATCATAAATTATTTTTTAAAAAATTATAAATAAATATATTTTTTAATTTATATTTTTAATATTTATATTTATAATTTATAAAATTAAAATAAAAATTTATAAAATAAATTCATAAATAAATTTTATCATTTCATTGTACAAAAATATAATTATAGAAAATATTTTTTATAAATATAAAAGATCTAAAATAAAAATAAAAGTATACAAAATAGGTCGTCGACTGTTAAGCATTGGTATCTGGAGAAGGGGAATGAGCCGAACAAGGAAAGCGCTCGAAGAAGTTCAGACTGGCTTGCTGCTGCATCATCTGCTCCATCATCTACACCATCCTCTCCATCATCTGCATCTAGAATAGTTGATACTCATCGAGACATGCAGTCAACTTAGTAGCCCAATGTTGATCCTCAACAGTCTGTCTCTATATCTCTACTAGCCAGACATCATAGGTAGCATGGATGTCAGCCCTGGATGAATGTTCCTCTAACATAACTAGATCTCATACTAAGCATCTAATTATAGATCTCATCATCTATGAGTGCAGTCGAGCCCTCAGGAATAGACTGAGATCTAATATCTATCATACAATCTTGAAAATTAAAGTTATAGCTATTCTAAGTTTATACTAAAAATCAAAATATCAATAAAAAAATAGTTAAAAAAACTTACATAAAGCTCCTGGCTCCCCACCGTCCAGTCACTTGACCATTGGTGGTAGGTCCGTTGGTAGATCTCGATCCTACCAAAAAGCTTGACACTCTCTGCATCTCTTTATAATTTAAGAATAATTAATAAAAAATTTTAAATAGTTAAAAAGTTAAAATATGCTAAATAAAAATTACTTATCATCTGCTTCATATGGCGAGCGAATGATTTCAAACCTCCATAATGCGAGACTGTCTGTCTCACCTAAGTTACAATATTTTTGGCACATCGATCCTGCATAATTACTAATTAAATTAGTAAGTAACTAATTGAATTTAAAAATAAATGGGTGCTGCTACACTGCCTCCATCCCCTGGTCGTGCACTACAGCATACCAGTGGCGATGAATGTGATGCCGGTACTCCTTAAAATGCAAGCATTGATGATCATCTATAGCTCGCCACATGCGATTGTGCTCAAAATCAATAAAATCAAAAATAGCCTACTAATAACAAATATTATAAGAATATCATACTAATTAAATATTTAAATAAATATTATTTTATCTATAAGTGGCTATAGAAGATCTTTCTCTAAGCCCATGTAACCTGACACCAATCAAAGAGCATCGTCGGAGCAAAGCTGCAGCATATGATGCCCAAATCAGTCTGCCATGGCTCACACCATCCCCTAATAGGCCTAGCATATCCTAGTAGAATCTCGATGTAGAGATGCTATCTCTTATGCTTGTGTCTCCAATGCTCATGGGCGAGGTTCTTCGACGGACCTCACCCTCGCCTCACCACCAATAGAGAAAGGCCTAAAAGAATAATAAATAAATTATTAGTATGATGGCCATCTATAAATCTAATAAGTAAATTAAAATCAAATTTTATTATATAAAAAATATTAAAATACTAGTTAGGCCTGCCTCACTCGGACCCGCCTCTATAGGGCCGTCTAATGACTTTGATGGTGTAGCAATGGAAATGAGGAAAGGCTCAAGGGTAGGCTAGAAACTTGAACATTGTCATCTCTATCCTGATGCTATAGCTACCATGTCTAAATTATATATATAACTAACTTGACATATGAATGAATATAATAATGAACAATAATAACAAAAAATACATAAATACTAATGAATAGAATTGTATTGCATACCATTATTACAAGAGAAGATTTAACAAAGAATATAGATCAGCTTATCAATATCTGTATCCTCCTCAATTTCTAGATCCTCCTTCAAATCATAATATATAATCAATTAATGTATCATTTTTTATCTCATCATCATGTATGAATTAGTCGCCGCCTTCCAAATCATCAAGATTAAATACAAAATTAACTTCAACTTTATTGGATGGTAAATCAGCCCTATTCAAAGGAGCTGTCATAAGTTCTTCGTCAACAAGAAGCTCGATCAATGTTTGTTCTTCCTCTTGAAAAGCTTTCTTTTTATGCATATCTGAATTATCATCCATCTCTAGTTGGGTTGGTATGTCATATGTATCTCTAGGTATTATTCTTTCTACGACATGCCAATCATCTCGATATTTTAGATCTTTTAAATATATTACTTATTTCACTTCGATTGCTAATATATATGGCTCATTCTAGTACCATGTTTGTACAAAATTTATACTAATAAAGTATGGATCAATATAAATACCGATCTTTTTATTGTTAACATTCCATCATTCACACTGAAACAAGAATACCAAATTTTTGGACCCATACTTCAATTCTATGAAATCTATTAATACACCAAGATATTCAATCTCCTCTTCTCCTTCATATCCTATCATAGCAATTTCACTATTCTGGATCCATCTTTGCATCTTAAACTTTCTTGTATGAAATCTCATTTCTCTAACAATACAGGGTGCATAGTAGTTAATCCTTCGATTAAGACCACATGCTAAATCAGGCAACTCATCGATCACACCTTTTTTATTAAAATACTTAGATTTCATCTATAATATAGCATAAAAAATTATATTACTATAAGTAATTAATTACATAATTATAAAAATATAATATAATACTAGTGAAACTTACATGGTCTCTAAATTATTTTATAAATTTTCTCCTATATCGATCATCAATACTTGTATTATTCTTCCTAAATAGTATTTCATATGCTCACTGCAATAAGTCATGATTTTAATTTTACATCGACATGAAAATATTAGTTAGAACACTAAAATTATACTAAGATAATACTTACTCAATTAAATTTTTAATTTTTTTATAATTATTTAGAATATAAAAGTGTGCCTTGGATAACTCATTCACATCCATAAACTCATATCTTCTTCCATCCATGGGTCAAACCATTTATTTGAATATGGATAGTGTCGGTTCATCGTCATCCCATTCATGGTCTACATTATGATCTATATGATTGAATCTTATTTTGATATCATCAAGACACATTCAGTTAAATGTGAAATACTCCATAGCTATGTATGCTTCCTCTACGGATCCTTCAGATCATGCCTTATTGCACACATACTTTTTTAGGATACATAAGAATATGCAAGTAAAAAATAATTTAAATTTAACTAATATATTTACATCTTACAACTGATATATTAAAGAGATTATGATTTCTTTATCTTTCAATAGGATACATCCATCGATAATATACTGGATCAGTCAGAAGAGATTTTTCTTTGGAAGATGAATAGCCAAGTGCACCATAATATCAAAAAATAATGATGAAAAGATTTTTTCTAACTTACAAAGAATGAGCATAATATCCTTCTCAAACTTCTCAATTAAGTTAGTCTTCAATTTTCAACAATGCAATTCTCGAAAGAGCACTCTCAACTCAATCAATGCAGCTTGAACATCACCACTCAAATAACCGTGCATCACCACAGGAAACAAGCACTGCACAATCATATGGGAGTCATGACTTTTCATACTAGAGATATTGCTATCATTATTGCTAATACACCGTGATACATTTGAAGCATAAGCATTAGAAAATTTTATAGTTTTGAATCGTCCATAGAAACTCTTCTTCTCCTCCCTAAATAGTGAATAACATGCAAGTGGCATAAAAAAATTATCACCTAGATGAACTAAATGCAACTCTAGCTGGATTCTCATTTCTTGTAAATCAAGGCGAGCTTTTGAATTATCTTTTATTTTTTCTATGATGTTCAACACTGTATCGATGATATTATTATAAATATTCTTCTCAATGTACATTACATCTAGGTTATGATGAAGTAGTAGCTACTTTCAGTACGGTAGTTCAAAAAATAGGCTTCGTTTTATCCAATTCAGTTCAACTTTAGTACGCTTGCACTTGTGAGTACCCAATATTTTTTCAAATTTCACATTTCCAATGGCTTCAAGTTATTCTAAAACCTCCGCTCCACTTAACTTCTTAGGTAGCGGACGTCGGTCGAACTTACCATCAAAATATTGGTAATAATAGATCCTCCAAGAGTGAATAGTAGGTAAAAATCGTCAATGACCCATGAAGCATATTTTTCTTCCATGCTTTAAATATAAGGAGGATGTATCCTTGTTGTATATTAGACATGTTAGATATCCTTTAGTACTCCATCCAAATAAGTTTTCATATGCAAGAAAATTATTTAAGGTCCATAAAATCGATGCATGCAACATAAAATTTCTTCGACTGGCAGAATCATATGTCTGTACTCCATTTTTCCAAACCTCCTTTAGATCATCGATTAAGGATCATAGATATACATCAATTTTATTACCTGGTGCTTTCGGACCCAAAATCAATAATGATATAAAAATAAATGACTCTTTCATGCATTTTTAAGATTACACATTATATATAACTAGCATCATGAGCCACATGTTGTAGGAAGTACTCAAATTACTAAAGGAATTAAATCTATCTGTCACTAGACTAAGTCGGATATCGCGCTGGTCACTCACTAATTGTGGATACTTTGTATCAAAGTCTTTTCATACTATAGAATCAGCTTGGTGGCTAAGTATGTTCTCCTTCAAAATCTACTGCTCATGATGCCATCTCATTTCTTCAACTGCCTTTGTGGACATATACAACCTTTGTAGTCTTTGAATCAATGGAAAATACCTCAAAACCTTATGAGGTATCTTCTTTCCTTTTCTATTACCGGTTCTCTACTTAGGCTCACCGCATTGCAGACATTCATTTGTTTATCCGTTCTCCTTATAAAATAATATACAATCATTTTTGCAGGCATATATAGGAATATAGCCAAGTCCCATTTCCTGCATGTATGTTTTTGCTTCAGTATATAATTTCGAAAGTCTCGATCCATCGAAAAGAGCTGCTTTAATCAATGCTAAATTTTGATCAAATGATTTCTAACTCCATCGATTCATAGTTTTAATATGAAGCAATTTGATCAAAAACTCTAATTTGGAGAACTTTACACAATATGGGTAGAGTGGCTCTCGTGCATCCCTTATAAGGTTTGTAAACTATTCAAAAGTCTCTTCTACCTCATTAAAATTGTGTTCATGATCGAAACTATCTTGAGATCCACTAGTACTCATGGGTACATTTAAGCTAACATCCTAATATAAATCATCCAATAGTGAATTTATACCACCATATTCGATAGGTTCAGCAGCATCGCTATCATCTTCAATATCATCATCATCACACATAATTTCATTCAGAACACCCTCTCCATGCCATATCCAGTGAGTATACTTCTCGTGCATACTATAACACAGCAGATGCTCCTCAACAAATAATATATGATGATATACTATATTGATACATCTTTTGTATAAACACTTTATGCGACTGATACTATCATCCTTACACCATGCAAATTCAATAAAATCTTGAGCATCTTTTCGATATTCAAGTAAAAAAATATCTCTAGCATTCATCCAACTTTTGTCGATATCCATCTAACAATAAAAAATAAATCTTAATGAATCCTAACTCTATCAACTCCTTCCTAATTGGTGTGGTGCTATTCCTTTCAAAAATGCATCATTTTTATTATTGTCAAAGCTTTGTTCTTTGTTCAATATTTGAAAAAAATTTAACAACATCTCTCTACAGTTCTCCAAGTACATGATATAGATGGATCATATTTTAACCACATCTAATATATATTCAGAGAATAAATAAGATAACTGCAATAGAATTTTTCATAATAGAACAAAGAACACCATGATAATAATAAAATATCGATCCATTTCTGAACTATCTAAATCAGGACATCCTACAGTCAATCATAGAATCTATTTTGGGGATCCTAAGACTGACTCTTGGATAGGAGTCTAAGGTTACATCAATGATAGCATTAAATCATTATCATGCATCTCTTTATGGAAATAAAAAGACGTATCTAGATCCTGATCTCGTCCAACCCGGATCATGATCCGAATCCTGAACCAGATCCCAGATCAAATTCCAACTAGAATTTTGATCTCAATCCAATCTGGAACATGACCCAAATATTGAACCAGATCCCAACCGAATTCCAACTCGGATCCTGACCTCGATCCGATCTAGATCATGACTCAAATCCCAAACTGGATCCCAAACATGATCCTAGATCGGATCACCACTATAAGAAAATCTATTTTTTGCGATGTAATATTTTCATCATAAATAATAAATTTTCATCGCTAATAATTATTAGCGATGAAAATTTTATTGCTAATTTTTTATCGTAAAAAATGGGATCATGGATAATAATTAGCAATGAAAAAAAAATTTGTTGCTAATAAAAAATTTTTATGATGAAATATTTTTGTTGAAAATTTTTTTTCATTAAATTATTTACAATGCAAATTTTTGTGATGGAAAGCAAAGTTTTTCATCATAAATAAATACTTTTTTATGAATAATTTTCATCATAAATAAAAAAATTATTTATGATAAAAATTTTTCATAAAAAATAAATATTATTTATGATAAATTTTTTCATCATAAATAAAAATTATTAGCAATGGATATTTTTCATCATAAATAATAATTTATTAGCAATGAAAATCTTTCATCATAAATAAAAAGTTATTTATAATGTAACCCTTTCATCATAAATAATAATTATTTATGACTGATATTTCATCATAAATAATTATATCATAAATTATTTTTAAAAAAATTATAAAAAATAAATTTTATATTTTTATTTATAATTTATAAAATTAAAATAAAATATTTATAAATAAATTTTATCATTTTATTCATAATAAATTTCATCATTTCATCCATAATAAATTTCATCATTTCATTATATAAAACATATTTCATTATAAAAAATATTTTTTGATAAATGAATACAAAAGATCCAAAATAAAGATAAAAATAAGAAAAAATAAGCCACCGACCATCAAGTATCGGTAATATTAGGAGAAGAAGAATGGGCCGAAGGAGGAAAGTGCTAAGAGAAGCTCGGACCGATTTGCTGCTACCTCATCAGCTGCATCATATGCTCCATCTGCACCATTCGCTCCATCATCTGCAACTGGAATAGCTGGTACTCGTCGATACGTGCAGTCAACTCAGCAGTCTGCTATCGATCCTCAGCAGCCTGTCTTTGTATCTCCACCAGCTGGACATCGCAGGCAGCATGGATGCCAGCCCTAAATGAGTATGAAGATGTAGGAGCTCTGATCCCAAGCCCTAGCCTCCTAATATAACAGAATCTCGTACCAAGCACCTGATCATAGATCTCATCATCTATGGATGCGGTCGAGCCCTCTAGGTAGGCTGGGATCTAATGTCTATCATACGATCTTAAAAATTAAAATTATAACTATTCTAAGTTTGTACTGAAAATCAAAATACTAATTAAAAAATAGTTGAAAAAACTTATGTAAAGCTCCTTTCTCTCGACCATCCAGTCTCCTGACCATTGTCGATGGGTCCACTAGTAGATCTCGATCCTACCAGAAAGCCCTCCACTCTCTATATCTCTCTATATTTTGAGAATAATTAATATATTTTTTTAAATAGTTAAAGAGTTAAAATATGATAAATAAAATTTACTTACCATCTGCTCCATATGGCAAACGAATAGCCTCGAAACCCCATAATACGAGACTATCTATCTTGCCCGATTCGTGGCATTTTTGTTACATCGATCCTGCATAATTAATAGTCAAATTAGTTAGTAAGTAACTAAATTTAAAAATAAATAATTTTATTATTAAATTTTAAATATAAAAAAATTATCTGATATGTCGGATCCTCTTACGTGCTACATATGACAGCACAATCCTTGATATTGGTGCCATCATATGGCCACTATCGTGCTGACTCTACCCCTGGTCATGCACTATAGCATACTAGCAGTGATGAATACGATGCCGAAACTCCTTGAAATGTGAGTATAAATGATCATCTACAGCTCGTCGCACGCGATCGTGCTCAAAATCAATAATCTCAAATATATATAGCCTACCAATAACAAATATTATAAGAATATAATATTAATTAAATATTTAATTAAATATTATTGTACCTATAAGTGGCTATAAAAGATCTCTCTCTGAGGTCGTGTTACCAAACGTCAATCGAACAGTGTCATTAGGGCATAGCTACGGCAAATGATATCCAGCTCAGTCTACCATGGCTCTCACCATCTCCTAATAGGCCTGGTGTAGCCTGACAGTATCTCGATGCAAAAATGTTGTCCCTCGTGCTCGCATCTTCAATGCTCAAGGGCGAGGTTCTTCGACGGACCTCGCCCTTACCTCATCACCGACAAAGAATGACCTAAAAAAATAATGAATAAAATATTAGTATGATAGCTATCTATAAACATAATAGTTAGAAAGATTAAAATTAAATTTTATTATGTAAAGAATATAAAAATATCAGTCAGGGCTGGCTCACTCGAACCTGCCTCACTCGGATCCACCTCTACAAGACCCTCTGGCGACTCTAATAGTGCAGCAGTGGAAATGAGAGAAGACTCAGGGGTAAGCTAGAAACTCGAACATCATCGTCTTGCTCCCAGTGCCATACCTGCAATGCTTAAACTACTATTATTATTTTTATTATTATTATATATGAGTATTACTATTATTATTATTTTCATTATTATTACTATTTTTATTCTTATTTTTATTATTATTATATTTACTATTTTTATTACTATAATTCTAATTACTATTATTACTATGATTATTATTATCATTATTATTATTAATATTATTATTACTATTATTATTATAATTATTATGATTATTATTATAAATTTTTATTATTATTTATTAAAATTTTAAAATTGATTAAGCTCCTCTGCCCCTCATCCCCAGCGGCACCCCTCCACCGCCCAACACCTACGGCCCACCATCCGATCCGCCACTACCGCCCCACCACGCCCCACTCCCTACGGACCCCCACCCCCTGCGGTGCCCGAACACCGTCGCCAGCCCCCCACCCATCCTTTGCGGTGCCCCTCCACCCCACCACTAGTGCCCACGGCCCCCTAACCATCCCGGCCAGTGCCACTCCGTCGCCCACCATCGGTGCCTACGGCCCCCAACCACCCTATCACCACTGCATCAGCCCTACACCCCACGCGACTCCCCACCGACCCTCTACAGCCGCACCAATCCTCCGTAACCCACCGACCACCGCACGGATACATCCACAGCCCCCAACCCATGGTCCCATCACCACTACCCCACGGCCCTGCCACCCCACGCGCTCCTTACCCCCAGCAGCCAGCACCCATCCTCCATGCCCTACCGCCCGCCACTGACCATCGCATGGCACCCGCAGCCCTCTGAACAATCGAAAGAGAACAAAAAAAAAATTACTATCAATGATGCGCGACAACAATGATGGCAGTGGCAGCGATAATGGCAGCAGCAATGATGGCAGCAACAATAATGGCAATAAGAGAACAGGTCGTCGGCTGGTGGAAGCAAAGGAGGAAGGGGAGAGAGAATATGAGGGGGTGGGCGAGAGAGGATTTTGGGGAGTGGGTTTCATGTGAACATAATAGGGAAGGATATTTAAAGACATATAGTGATGAAATTTCATTACTAAAATAATTATTAGCGACAGAACTTTATTTTCTATCGCTAATAATTTCCATCAATTTTTTTCAAAAAAAATTTCTCTCTCCAAAAAGAATTAAAATATTAAATAAAATTATTTATAATAAAAAATTAATTTTCATCATAAATAACTATTATTTATGATGTATTCTTCACATCAAAAATCATTTTTTATAAATAAATCATTTAAAAAATTAAAAAAATGATAATATTTGTGATGAAAAATTTACATCATCAATAATATTATTTGTGATGAAAAAGTATGTACATCATAAATTACAGTTATTTATGATAAAAATCTTTCATCATAAATAATTTTTTTATAAATAAATAATTTAAAAAAATAAAAAAGATAAGAATATTTGTGATGGAATGTTTCTTACGATGAAATTTTTTTAAAAAATAGGCAAAAATATGGTGTACATGGTTGATGTGACGAGATTGAGTAGTGCGAGCACATCCACTGTTAGCTAGCATGCGAGCAAATTAAAAAAAATTTTAATTTTTTTAAAAATTAATATTCTTTTAAATAATTATTATTCTCTGAATATTATATAATTTAAAATTTAAAGTCTATCTTTACTATTCATTATTTAAGTAATCATCATGTGAGTATTGTCACAAAAGATCACCTCGATCTGATAGCTCTAGCTTTGTAGATCGATAAAATTTGATTTTGATGGTCATGAATGATCGTATGATGATCTGATAAATAAAAATTATAGATGGATCTAAAAATTTATAATAATAATTTTTATGATATTTATAGTATACTATCAAAATTTTATTTTAATCGAACATCATTATCATAGTCAATTTAGTACGGGATGATTTCAGCCATTAAATAAAAAAGAATGATCAAATAGCCAAATGGCATCCAATTAAGATAATTTTTTAGATAAATAATCTTTGCTACTATTTTGATCATTTGTATGGTGAGGATCATAAAATTTAAACTGTACGTATATGAACGATCTAAAACTACATATCTCTTGATATTTATTCTTAAGGTTCTTAAGTAATTATACTTATATTTTTATAAAATCTATTTAACATGGATGGTTCATATACATACGATTTCAATTTTATGATCATCATCATATAAATGATGAAAGTAGTAGCAAAGATCATTTATCTAAAAAATCTCCTTAATCAGACGTCATTTGACTTTTTGATCACTTATTTTTTATTTAATGATCCAAATTATTTCATATTAAATTGACTATGATAATTATATCTGATTAAAATAAAATTTTGATAGTATACTATAAATATGATAAAGATCATCATTGTAAAATTTTTGATCCATCGATAGTTTCTATCAATCAGATCATTATGCGGTCATTCATGATCGTTTAAATCAAATTTTATCGATCTAATTGGATAAAGCTATCAGATCGAGGTAATATTTTGTGATGATGCTTGCATGATAATTACTTAAATAATGAATGATGAAGATAAATTTTAAATTTTAAAATTATATAATATTTAAAAAAAATATTTTTTTAAAAAAAATATTAATTTTAAAAAAAATTAAAAAATATTAATTTGCTTGTGAGCTAGCTAACAGTGGATGTTCTCGCACCCCACAATCCTATCACATCAATCATGCATGGCACATTTTTGCTATTTTTATTTTTAAAACAATCTATATTTTTCTATTCTTTTAATCTAAAATTTTGGTTAGATTATTTACGACGAAGAATTTTCATCACAAAGAATATATTATTTATGATGTAAATTAAATTTTTATTACAAATTAATTGATTATTTATGATCGAAAGTTTTCATTATAAATAATCCAATCTTTTTATTTTCTTAAATAATTTATTTATGATAGATTATTATGATAGAAGTTTTTCATCATAAATAATCGATTATTTACAATGTAAAATTTATTTACTTCATAAATAATTGATTATTTGGGATGAAAATTTTTCATCATAAATAATTTAGTATTTTTATTTTTTAAATAGTTTATTTATGATAGATTATTTATGATGAAAGTTTTTTTATCATAAATAATTGATTATTAGTAATATAAAATTTATTTACATCATAAATAATTGATTATTTATGATAAAAAATTTTCATCAAAAATAATCTAGGTTTTTAATTTTTTAAATAATTTATTTATGATATATTATTTATGATAAAAAAAATTTATTATAAATAATCTCTTATTTATGATGTAAATTTCTATTTCATCATAAATAATTTATTATTTATGATGAAAACTTTTCATCATGAATAATCTATTATTTTTATTTTTTTAAATAATTTATTTATGATAGATTATTTATGATATAATATTTATTTTAATCATAAATAATTAATTATTTATGATAAAAAAAAATTTATCATAAATAATCTAGTATTTTTATTTTTTAAAATAATTTATTTATGATAGATTATTTTTGATGAAATTTTTTATCATAAATAATCAATTATTTATAATGTAATAGTTATTTATGTCATAAATAATTGATTATTTATGATGAAAATTTTTTATCACTAATTATCTAGCTTTTTTGTTTTTTTAAATAGTTTATTTATGATAAAAAAATTTACATCATAGATAATTTATTATTTATGATAAAAAATTAATTTACATCATAAATAATCTATTATTTATGATCAAAATTTTTTTTATCATAAATAATATTTATTAGCAATGTAAAATTATTTTTGTCATAAATATCTTTATTTGCAATGAATTTTTTTCATTGTAAATAATTTCATCGCAAAATATGGGATTTCTTATAGTACTCGGATTAAATCTAGACCCAAGTCCCGATGAAGATCTGACTCGAATCATGATCCAAATCCCAAACCTAATCCTGGATAGAATCCCAGATTGAATCCCAGATCGAATTTCAATCCAGATCCCAATCTCGATCCGACCCAGATCATGACCAGAATCCTGACTTAGATCTTGGACAAGATCCCAAACTAGATCCTAGATCAAATCTTAACCTGGATCCCAACCGACATTCGAGCTGAATCATGATTTGAATCTCGAATCGGATCTCAAATAGGATCCTAGATCAGATTCCAAACCAGATCCTAGATTGGATCCCAAATTAAATCTCGATCCGATCCCGACCTCAATCTAATCTGAATCATGATCCGAATCTTGAAGCAAATCCTAGATAGGATCCTAGATCAGATTTCAGATCGAATCCCGACCTAGATCCTAATCGAGATCTGAATCTCAAATAAAATCTCAGATAGGATCCCACCGGATCTCGAACTAAATCCTGATCCGAATCTTAATCTTGATTCAACCTGGATCAAAATTCGGATCCTGAATAGAATCCTAGACTGAATCCCAATCCAGATTCTGGCCTCAATCTGACCTAGATCGTGATCCAAAAATTGAGTCGAATCTTAGATCGAATCTCAATCCAGATCCTGGATCAGATCCCAATTCGGATCTCGAATCAAACAATTCATATGCATTAAAAATTAAAATGTTCAACTAATCCAAATTAAAATATTAATTCATAATCATAATAAAATATAGAAACTAAATAAGTAAAAATATTAAATTATAACAAGTAAAAGCATAAAAATTATTTTAAAAATCTAACTATTTTAATTATAAAAAATAATTTATTTTTAAATATTTTATTAATCTTTTTTTAAAATTTATTTATCAATCTATTATTATTATAAATAATTATTAAATTTTAAAAAATAATTTAGGACTAAACAAGCCATAACCCACACCACCCCCCACCCCCCTTGGTCCGCCCACCACCACCCGACCATCACCACTGCCAGCCACCCCCGAGGCCCCCACCCAATCTGTCACCACCGCCCTCCACCCCTTATAGCCCCTCACCCCTATGGTGCCCCTCCACCCCCACCACTTGCAGCCCTCCATTCGACCCATCACCACCACCTTTTTGCCCCACACCCAACATGTCACCATCACCCCTGCGGTGCCCCTCCACCCCTCACCCCTTGCAGGCCCCTCTATGTCCCACCCACGGCCCCCCATCTAACCATCACCACTACCCCTCGGCCACCACCCCCTGCAGCCCCACCCTTGCGGTGCCCCTCACCTCCTACCACTCATGGCCCCCACCGACATCAACATCAGCACCCATCTCCTGCCAGCACCCACCCCTACCCCACCACCCCCTCATGCACCTCCACCCATCACCGGCCACCGCAAGGCAACACCTGCACATCGATGAAAGAACAAAAAAAAATTAAACCAACGACATCATCGAAACATTCCTTCGGTTCATGCACGGTAGTGACAGCGGCAACGACGGCGATAAGGGCGGCAATAGAGGCGGTGGCAGTGGGAGATGCAGTCACCGACCAATGAAATCCCAAGAGGAGGGGGAGAGAGAGAAGAGGAAAGGGTTTCGAAGAGGCCAAGTGGATTTTGTCGGAAGGAAGCGACATTGAAGTGATGGGTACTTAAAGAATTTTAGCAACATACTTTTAGTGAAAAAATTTTATTACGAAAATCCTTATTTGTGATGGAATTATAGTTTTCGTCGCTAATATATCCCGTAAATTATTTTCCACTAAATTTTTTTTTGCTTAAATAAATAATAAAAAATGGATAAATTTATTTACAATAAAATCTTATTTTTCATCTCTAATAATAATTATATAAATAATTATTATTTAAATAAAATGATGTGCTATATTTGTGATGAAAAATTTTTATTGTAAATAATCAATTATTTGCGACGTAGATACTATATGCATCGCAAATAATAGATTATTTATGATAGAAATTTTACTTCATAAATAATTGATCATAAATCAATCATTTAAAAATAAAAAAGATAGATTATTTATGAAAAAAAATTTATTATAAATAATTAATTATTTATAATGTAAATATTATTTACATCATAAATAATTGGTTATTTATAATAAAACTTTTACATCATAAATAATCAATCATAAATTAATCATTTAAAAATAAAAAAAGGGTGGATTATTTGTAATAAAAATTTTTATTATAAATAATAAATTATTTATGATGTAAATAGTATTTATGTTGTAAATAATAGATTATTAATGATGAAAATTTTCCATCACAAATAATCGATCCTAAATTAATCATTTAAAGAATAGAAAAGGTGGGCTATTTTAAAAATAAAAAAAAGTAAAGATGCACCATGCATGGCCAATGCGATGGTGTTGAGAGGTGCGAGCTATTCACTATTAGCTAGCCTACAGAAAAATTAATATTTTTAATTTTTTAAAAATTAATATTTCTTTTAAAATATTTTTTTTTATTTTTTTAAAATATTATATAATTTTAAAATTTAAAGATCATCTTCATCATTTATTATTTAAATAATTATTGTTAGAGTATCATCATAAAAGAATGTCTCAGTTCGGTAGTTCTAACTATATTGATTAATAAAATTTAATTTTGATGGTCATGAATGATCGCATGATAATCTGTTAGATAGAAACTATCAATGGATAAAAAAACTTGCAATGATGAACTCTATGATATGTATAGCATGCTATCAAAATTTTACTTTTATTAGATATAATTATTATAGTCAATTTAGTATGGGATGATTTGAATTATTAAATAAAAATGAGTGATTAAAAGATCAAATAGCATATGCTTATAAGATAAGTTTTTTAGATAAATAATTTTTGCTAATAGTTTGATCATTTGTATGATAGTGATCGTAAAAGATAAACTATGTGTATATAAACTATCTAAAACTATATGTCTCTTGATATACATTCTTAAAGTTCTTAAGCAATTATACTTATACTTTTATAAAATCTACTTAATGTGAATAATTCTTATTTATGGAGTTTAGATTTTATGATCACCATTGTATAGACGACTAAAATAGTAGCAAAGATCATTTATCTAAAAAATTATCTTATAATCGAACATCATTTAATCTTTTGATCACTCATTTTTTATTTATCAATCTAAATTATTTTATGCTAAATTAATAATAATAATATTTAATTAAAATAAAATTTAATAATATACTATAAATATCATAGAGATCATCATTGTAAGTTTTGGGATCTATCGATGATCTCTATCTAATAGATCATCATGC
Organism: Cocos nucifera; assembly: GCA_006176705.1. NCBI lineage: Eukaryota > Viridiplantae > Streptophyta > Magnoliopsida > Arecales > Arecaceae > Cocos > Cocos nucifera. Next base: position 31,129 of record QRFJ01004773.1, on the reverse strand, counting down.
GGTCATTCGTAATCGTGGAAATCAAATTTTATTGATCGATAGAGTTAGAGCTATCGGATTGAGATGGTCTTTTATGATAGTACTCTAACAATAATTACTTAAATAATGAATGATGAAAATAAATTTTAAATTTTAAAATTATATAATATTTAAAAAAATTAAAAAAATATTTTTTTAAAAGAATACTAATTTTTTTAAAAAAAAAAACTAATTTGCCTATGGGCTAGCTAATAGTAGATGCGCTCGCAATCCTCAAACCTGTCGCATTGATCATGTTTGGTGCATCTTTGCCCTTTTTTATTTTTAAATTAATTTATATTTTTTATTTTTAAATAATTAATTTATGGTTAATTATTTATGATAATTTCTTTTATCATAAATAATCTATTATTTATAATTTAAATAGTATTTATATCATAAATAATCAATTATTTATGATAATTTTTTTATCATAAATTCTTTTTTGATTTTTAAATGATTAATTTATGATCAATTATTTATGATAAAAAGTTTCTATCATAACTAATTGATTATTTATGATGCAAATAGTACTTATAGATTATTTATGATGAAAATTTTTTATTATAAATAATCTATCTTTTTCTAATTTTTAAATGATTAATTTATGATCGATTATTTATGACCAAAATTTTTTTATCATAAATAATCTATTATTTATGATGCAAATAGTATTTACATCATAAATAATTGATTATTTATAATAATTTTTTTTTCATCATAAATAATCAATTATTTATGATAGAAATATTTTTTCATCATAAATACTATTATTTGCAATGAAATTGTATTCATTGTAAATAATTTCATCAGAATAGCTTAGTTTTCTTGTAGTGAAGGTTCTCATTTGTCACAAATCGATTTTGCTAAGGTCGCTCTTCATGATGAGATCGTTCTTCATGGGAAAGTGATCATGGAGGGCTAGCTTTGATTCTATAGATAAAGTGGTCCAGCCTCCCTCTTCAAACCATGTCTTCAATTTCATCTTGAAGCTAGATGTAGTCCTCGATGTCATGGCTATAATCATGATGATAGAGACTATACTTGCATCGATCACAGCCCCTAGTCCTCATTATAGGTGGTTTAGGCAAATATTTTTTGATCTCCATCAGAACATAAGCCTTGGAAGTGTTCAAAGAATTATAATTTATGAATCTATTTAGTGGAAGTTGAGGTCATGGTGATAAACATCGTTGATGAGATGGACTTCAAGAACCCTAACCTCATGGTGGAGTTCAAAAGCGATGTCGAGATGGAGTACTAGATTTTTGAGAGCCTTTTCCTCGATTGTCTAAGGTTGGAAGTGAGGTAGTGTTTTTATTTTTCTTGATTGGGGGTTCAAAAAGGCCCCCATATTTCTTGAAAGCTTCATCAGCATGGGCATACTTTTCAGCCTGTTCTAGCATCTCTGAGAAATCACGTGGATACTTCTTCTCTAGGGAATAAGGGAGGTTATTTCTCTGAAGTCCTTACTGAAAAGCCATCATCGCGACTAATTGATCTAAGTTGCGAACTTAAGTACAACTGCACTAAAATGAGCCATAAACTCTTAGATCGACTCATTCTTTCTCTATTTAATATGAGCCAGGAAGGAGGACAACCGACATTGTCTTTTGCTTGTTGTGAAGTGGATGATAAATAGCCAGCTTATCTGATCAAAGAAATGGATAAAATTAGGTTCCAGACTAGAATACTAATCTCGAGCTGCTTTTCTTAATGTAAAGGAGAAAGCACAGCATAGGATCGCATCACCAACACCTTGCAACAATAGGAGAGTTTTAAAACCATCCAGATGATTGATCGGGTCCATTGACCCATCGTAGGTCTCTATCTAAGGCATCTTGAAACCCACAGGTAAGGGTTTGCATAAGATTTCCTTGATGAAAGGTGGATCAATATGGAGACCAGAAATATTGGCTTGCTTTGTGGTTTGGTTCTACAAGACCTCAATCTTACGGATCATCTTTTGAGACTTGCAATATATCACCATCATGGATAGTAGAATTTTTAACATGGTGTACTGATGATCGTGTTGGGATCGAATCCCTTCCAAAATAGGGGATAAGTGAATGCCTCCTATGTCCAGGACTCTATAATCAACTCTATCGAGTCTGCCTCTCCCGATATAAGCTTTGCTATGGAGAACTAGGTAGATGCTGTGAGTGGGCTGGTTGCATTGGTTCTGATTACGTTCACTATAGGAAATTCAATGTTTTGTGACGTAATTATTTACGCTGAAAAAAATTTCATCACAAATAAAGATATTTATGATGAAAAAAATTTTATATTACTAATAATATTTATTTATGATATTTTTTTTAATGATAAATAATTAATTATTTATGATAAAAATAAATATTTCATCATAAATAATTAATTATTTATGATAAAAAAATTTATCATAAATAATTTATTATAAATAAACTATTTAAAAAATAAAAATATTAGATTATTTATGATAAAAAATTATCATCATAACTAATTATTATTTATGATACATAAATAATAATTATTTATGATGAAAATTTTTATCATAAATAATTTGCTATAAATAAACTATTTAAAAAAATATTAAATTATTTATGATGAAAGATTTTCATCTTAAATAATTAATTATTTATGATGAATATATATTTTTCATCATAAATAAATAATTATTTATGATGAAAATTTCTATCATAAATAATCTACCATAAATAAATTATTTTAAAAAATAAAAAATACTAGATTATTTATGATGAAAGATTTTCATCATAAATAATTAATTATTTATGATAAAAATATATTTTATTATTTATGATAAAAAGTTTTTATCATAAATAATCTATTATAAATAAACCATTTAAGAAAATAAAAATATTAAATTATGTACGATGGAAGATTTCAATCATAAATAATCTACCATAAATAAATCATGTAAAAAAATAAAAAGAATGAATTATTCATGATAAAAAGTTTTAATGAATTATTCATGACAAAAAGTTTTCATGGCAAATAATTATTATTTATGATAAAATTCTAATTTATGTTGCAAATAATAGATTATTTGTAATAAAAATTTTTCATCAAAAATAATGTGTCGTAAATAAATTATTTAAGAAAATAAAAATGATAGATTATTTATGATGGAAATTTTTTTATCATAAATAATCAATTATTTATGATAAAAATTCTTCATCACAAATAAGCTGACCAAAATTTAAAATTTAAAAAATAAAAAATATGGACTATTTTAAAAATAAAAAATTATAAAAATATGTCGTGCTTGATCGATGCGATAGGATTGTGGGGTGCAAGCACGTCCACTGTTAGCTAGCCCACAAGCAAATTAATATTTTTTAAAAAAATATTTTTTTTAAATATTATATAATTTTAAAATTTAAAATTCATCTTCACCATTCATTATTTAAGTAATTATCATGCAAGTATCATCATAAAATATCATCTCAATCTAGTAGCTCTATCTATGCAGATCGATAAAATTTAATTTCGATAATCACAAACGATCGCATGATGAACTGATAGATAGAAACTATTGATGAATCTAAAATTTTACAACGATGATCTTTATAATATTTTTAGCATACTATCAAAATTTTACTTCAATAGGATATAATTATCATAGTTAATTTAGCATGGGATGATTTAGATCGTTAAATGAAAAATATGTGATCAAAAGGCCAAACAACATCCAATTAAGAAAATTTTTTATATAAATGATCTTTGCTACTACTTTCATCTTTTATATGATGATGATCATAAAATTGAAATCATATATCTTTTATATGATGATGATCATAAAATTGAAATCATATGTATATGAACCATCCACATTAAGTAGATCTTACAAAAACATAAGTATAATTACTTAAGGACCTTAAGAATAAGTATCAAGAGATGTATAGTTTTAGATCGTTCATATACATATGGTTTAAATTTTATAATCTTCACCATACAAATGATCAAAGTAGTAGCAAAGATCATTTATCTAAAAAATTATCTTACATGGACGTCATTTAGCCATTTGATCACTCTTTTTATTTATTGATCAAAATCAACCCATACTAAATTGATCATGATAATGATATTCGATTGAAATAAAATTTTGATACTATACTATAAATATAATAGATATTATCATTGCAAGTTTTCAGATTCAACGATAATTTCTATCTATCAGATCATCATACAATCATTCATGATCATCGAAATTAAATTTTATCGATCTACAAAGCTAGAGCTATTAGATCGAGGCAATCTTTTGTAATGATATTTGCACGATAATTACTTAAATAATGAATGATAAAGATAAATTTTAAATTTTAAAATTATATAATATTCAAAGAATAATAATTTTTTAAAAGAATACTAATTTTTTAAAAAAATTAAAAAATTAATTTGTCAGTGGGCTAGCTAACAATGGACATGCTTGCACCACTCAATTCCATCACATCAGCCATGCACAGTATATTTTTGCCTATTTTTTAAAAAATTTTCATCATAAGAAATATTTCATCGCAAATATTCTTATCTTTTTTTTAATTTTTTAAATTATTTATTTATAAAAAAATATTTATGATGAAAGATTTTCATCTCAAATAATATAATTTGTGATGTAAATGCTTGTTCATTGCAAATAATATTTATTTTGTGACATAAATTTTTCATCTTAAATATTCTCACTTTTTTAATTTTTTAAATTATTTATTTATAAAAAAATATTTTTGATGGATAAAATACATCATAAATAACTATTATTTATGATAAAAATTAATTTTTATTACAAATAATTTTATTTAATATTTTAATATTTTTGGAGAGATTTTTTTGGAAAAAAATTTGATGAAAATTATTAGCAATGAAAAATAAATTTTTATCCCTAATAATTCTTTTAGTGATAAAATTCCATTGCTAAAAGTCCATCGCTAAATTTTTTTAAATATCCTCATCCACTACGTTCATCCGAAATCCACTCTCGCCTGCACCCTCGTCTTTTCTCTCCCCCTCCGCCTTCACTTCCATCAATTGATGACCTATTCTTTCATTGCCATCATCGTTGTCGCCACCATTATCGCTGCCACTATCGTCGTTGTCGCCATGCGTTGTTGATGATAATGTTTTTATTCTCTTTTGATTGTTACGAGGCCGCGGGTGTCGTGCGGTGGCTGGTGGCAGGCGATGGAGCACGAAAGATGGGTCCCGACTGCAAGGGGTGGGGGGCACGTGGGGTGCGGGGTGGTGGTGACAGGACCTGGGTTAGGGGCCGTGGATGTATTCATGCGATGATCGATGGCAGACGACGGGGCACAGAGGGTTGGTGTCGACTGTAGGGGACCATGTGGGGTGCAGGGCCACTGGGTGGCGGTGACGGGATGGGTTGGGGGGTCGTGGGCATCGTTGGTGGGCGATGGAGGGGGCGTCGCAGAGGGTGGAGGGCCGCGATGGTGTTTGGGCACCGCAAAGGGTGGGCGTCAGTGGGGGGTGGGGCATGGAGGGGCGACGGTGGCAGGTCGGGTGGTGGGCCGCGGGTGGTGGGTGATGAAGGGGCACCATTGAGGGTAGGGAGCAGAGGGGCTTAATCAATTTTAAAATTTTAATAAATAATAATAAAATTAATAATAATAATAACAATAATAATAAAAATAATAATAATTATAATGATAATAATAGTAAAAATAATAATAATAATAGTAATAATAATCATAGTAATAACAGTAGTTAGAATTATAATAATAAGAGTAAAAGTAGTAATAATAATGAAAATAATAATAGTAATAATCATATATAATAATAACAAAAATAATAATAGTAGTCATAATAATAGTAATAGTAGTAGTAAGAATAATAATAATAATAGTACGTAAAAAAGTAGTAATAATAATTAAAATAATAATTTTAGTAATAATAATAATAGTAATAATAGTAATAGTAGTAGTTAGAATAATAATAATAATAGTAAATATAATAATAATGATGATAATAATAATAAGAGTAGGTAAAAGTAGTAATAATAATAATAAGTTTTTTATAATTAAAATAGTTAAATTTTTAATTATATTTTTATGCTTTTACTTGTTATAGCTCAATCTTTTTATTTATTTAGCCCATGTATTTCATTATGATTATGATTTAATATTTTAATTTATATTAGTTGAGGGTTTTAATTTATAATACATATAAACTATTAGGTATAAGAATTTGGATCGAGTTTCGATCAGAAATCTGAGTCGAGATCCTATCCGAGATCCGATCTTGGATTCAATTCAGGATCCAATTTGGGATTCGATCAGAATTCGGTTTGGAATCCTGTCTGAGATTCGGATCAAGATTTGGGTGGGATCTCAATTGGGATCTGAATTAGATTTAGTTCGAGATTTGGTCTAGAATCCTATTCATCATCCAATCTGAGATCCGATTCAAAATTTTGGATCATGATCTAGGTCAGATCTTAATCGAAATCTAGATTGGGATCCAGGTCGGAATCCAGTCTAGGATCCAATTTAGTAATGATTTAATTCATGCATTGATCTAACTTTAGACTCCTATTCAAGAGTCGGTCCTAGGGTCTCCAAAATTGACTCTATGAATGGCTCTTGGATGCCCTGGCTTGGATAGTTCATAAATGCATCAATATTTTATTGTTGTCTTGGTGTTCTTTATTCTATGATGAAAAATTCCATCATAGTTATCTCATTTGTTCTCCGGATACATATTAGATTTGATTAAAATATGATCCATTTATATCGTATACTTGGAGAACTATAGGGAGATGCTGTCGAATCTTTTTTAGATATGGAACAAAAAATAAAACTGTGGCAACAATAAAAATGATGTATTTTTCAAAGAGATAGGACCACACCTATTAGGAAGGAGTTGGTAGAGTTAGGATTCATAAATCATTATTCTTTGTTGTCAGATGAATGTCGACAAAAGTTGGATGAACGTCAGAAATATTTTTTTGCCTGAATATCGAAAAGATGTTCGAGATTTTATTGAATTTGCATGGTATAAAGTTGATAGTGCCAGTCGAATAAAGTGTCCATGCAAAAGATGTATCAATATGGTATATCATTACATAGCACTTAATGAGGAGCATCTGCTATGTTTTGGTATGGACAAGAAGTATACTCACTAGATATGGCATGGAGAGGATGATCCGAATGAAGTTGTGTACGATGATGATGATATCGATGATGATATTGATACTACTGAACCTATCAAATATGATGGTATAGGTTCACTATTGGATGATTTACATCAATATATTATCTCAAATGTACCCATATATAAATACTAGTGCATCTCAAAGCAATTCTAATCATGAATACAATATTGATGAGGTAGAAGGGACTTCTAAATAGTTTGCAAAGCTTGTTCGGGATGCACGAGAGCCACTCTATCCAAATTGTGCAAAGTTCTCTAAGTTAGAGTTTTTAATTAAATTGCTTTATATTAAAACTGTAAACCAATGAAGTCAAAAGTTATTTGATCAAAATTTGGCATTGATTAAAGCAGCTCTTGCTAATGGATCAACACTTCCGAAATCATATATTGAAGCAAAAACATATATGCAGAAATTGAAACTTGGCTATATTCCTATACATGCCTGCAAAAATGATTGTATATTATTTTACAAGAAGAACGAACAAGCAAGTGAATGTCCGCAATGTGGTGAGCGTAGGTACAAAACCAATAATAAGAAAGAAAAGAGGATACCTCATAAGGTTTTAAGATATTTTTCATTGATTCCAAGACTTCAAAGGTTGTATATGTCCACAAAAATAGCTAAAGAAATGAGATGGCATCATGAACAGCAAATTTTGGAGGAGAACATACTTAGCCATCCAATTGACTCTGTAGTATGAAAAGATTTTGATGCAAAGTATCCCCTATTTATGAGTGACCCACATAATATCAGGCTTGGTCTAGCGATTGATGGATTCAATCCATTTTGTAATTTGAGTACTTCCTACAGCATGTAGCCTGTGATGCTAGTTGTATATAATGCATCACCTTGGAAATGCATGAAAGAGCCATTTATTTTTGTCACTATTGATTTTGGATCCAAAAGCATCAGATAATGAAATTGATGTATATCTATGATCCTTAATCAATGATCTAAAAGAGCTATGAAAAAATGAAGCACAGACATACAATTCTGTCAGTCGAAGAAATTTTAAGTTGCATGCATCGCTTTTGTGGATGATAAATAATTTTTCTGTGTATGAAAATTTATCTAGATGAAGTACCAAAGGATATCTAGTATGTCCAATATGCAACAAGGATACGTCTTCCTTACATTTAAAGTATGGAAGGAAAATCTACTTCATGTATCATCGATGATTTCTACTTGCTAGTCACTCTCAGAGGATCCATTATAACCAATATTTTGATGGTAAGTCTGATCGACGTTCGCCACGTAAGAAGTTAAGTGGAGCGAAAGTATTAGAATAACTTGAAATCATTAGAAATGTAAAATTTGGAAAAATATCGAGTACTCGTAAGCAGAAGCGTATTGAAGCTAAGCTGAATTGGATGAAGTGAAGCCTATTTTTCAAACTACCGTACTGAAAGTAGTTATTACTTCATCATAACCTAGATGTAATGCACATTGAAAAAAATATTTTTGATAATGTCATCGGTACAGTGTTAAACATCGTAGAAAAAATAAAAGATAATTCAAAAGCTCGTCTTGATTTGCAAGAAATGAGAATCCAACCAAAATTGCATTTAGTTCATCAAGGTGATAAATTTTTTATGCCACCTGCATATTATTCACTATATGGTGAGGAGAAGAAGAGTTTCTATGGATGGTTCAAAATCGTGAAGTTTTCTGATGCTTACGCTTCAAATGTATTATAATGTATTGACAACAATAACGATAATATCTCTAGCATGAAAAGTCATGACTCCCATGTGATAATGCAACACTTGCTTCCTATGGTGATACATGGCTATTTGAGTGGTGATGTTCAAGCTGTATTGATTGAGTTGGAAGTATTTTTTTGAGAACTATGTTGCCAAAAGTTGAAGATTAACTTAATTGAAAATTTTGAGAAGGATATTGTGCTCATTCTTTATAAGTTAGAAAAAATTTTTCCACCATCATTTTTTAATGTTATGGTATATCTGGCTGTTCATCTTCTAAAGAAAGCTCTTCCAGCCGGCCCAATATATTATCGATGAATGTATCCTATTGAAAGATAAAGAAATCATAATCTCTTTAATATATCAGTTGTAAGATGTAAATTTATTATAACTCTTTAATTTTTTTTATTTGTAGATTCTTGTGTACCCTAAAAAGGTATGTGCGCAATAAGGCACGATCTGAAGGATTCATGGTGGAAGCATACGTAGCTACGGAATGTCTTACATTCTGTTTGATGTATCTTGATGACATCAAAATAAGATTCAATCATGTAGATCATAACACTGACCATGAATAGGATGACGATGAACCGACACTATCCATATTCAAACAAATGGTTCAACCCATAGATGGAAGAAGATATGAGTTTATGGACGGAAATGAGCAATCTAAGGCACACTTCTATATTCTAAATAATTATGAAAAAATTAAAGATTTAATTAAGTATTATCATAGCATAATTTTAGTATTTTAACTAATTTTTTTATGTCGATATAAAATTAAAAATTATGACTTATTGTAGTAAGCACAAGAATATACTATCCAGGGAGAATAATACAAATGTTGATAATTGACATAGGATGGAATTTGCAAAATAATTTAGGGATCATGTAAGTTTTACTAGTATTATATTATATTTTTATAATTATATAATTAATTACTTATACCGACATAATTTTTTATGCTATATTATAGATGAAATCTAAGTATTTCAATAAAGAAGAGTGTATAATCGATGAGTTATACAATTTAGCATGTTGCTCCGATCGAAGGATTAACTACTACACATCCTGTATCATTGGAGGAATGAGATTTTATACAAGAGAGCTTGAGATGCAAAGATGGACCCAGAACAGTAGGATTGCTACGATAGGATATAAAGGAGAATAGGAGATTGAATATCTTGGTGTATTGATAAATATCATAGAATTAAAGTATGAATCCAAATATTCGGTATTCTTGTTTCAATATGAATGGTGAGATATTAATAATAAGAAGATTGGTATTCATATTGATCCATATTTTATCAATATAAATTTTGCACCAACATGGTACCAGAATGAACCGTATATATTAGCAACTTAAGTGAAACAAGTAATATATTTAAAGAATCCGAAATATCAAGGTGATTAACATATCGTACAAAGAATAATACCTAGAGGCATATATGACATACCAATCCGACTAGAGATGGATAATAATTCAAATCTATATGAAGAGAAAGCTTTTCAAGAGGAAGAACCAATATTGACCGAGCACCTTATTTATGAAGAACTTATGCCAACTCCTTTGAATAGGGCTGATCTATCATTCAATAAAGTTGAAGCTGAATTTATATTTAATCTTGATGATTTGAAGGACGATGATCGGTTCATAAATGATGATGAGATAGAAGACGATACATTAATCAATTATTATGATTTGAAGGAGAATCTAGAAATCGAGGAGTATATGGATATTGATAAGTAGATATGTATCCTTTGTTGAATCTTCTCTTGCAATAATGGTATGCAATACAATTCTATTCATTAGTATTTATGTATTTTTTATTATTATTGTTTATTATTATATTCATTTATATGTCAAGTTAATTATATGCATAGTTTAAGCATTGCAGGTATGGCACCAAAAGTGAAACAACTACGTTCAAGTTTCCAGCCTATCCTTGAGCCTTCCCTCATTTTCATTGCTGCACCATCGGAGTCACCAGAGGGCCCTATAGAGGCAGGTCCAAGTGAGATGGGTTCGAATGAGCCAGCCAATCGACGACTGGTATTTTCATATTCTTTACATAATAAAATTTAATTTTAATCTACCTAGCTATTAGATTTATAGATGGCTATCATACTAATATTTTATTCATTATTTTTCAGGCCATTCTTTATCGATGGTGAGGCAAGGGTGAGGTCTGTCAAAGAATCTCACTCTTGAGCATTGGAGATGTGAGCATGAGGGATAGCATCTCCACATCAAAATACTATCAGACTACATCAGACCTATTAGGGGATGATGCGAGCTATGGCAGACTAAGCTGGGCATCATTTGCCATAACTATGCCTCGACGATGTTGTTCGATTGGTATCAGGTTACACCACATCACAGAAAGATCTTCTATACCCACTTACAGGTATAATAATATTTATTTAAATATTTAATTAAATATTATATTCTTATAATATTTGTTATTGACATGCTATATTTGAGATTATTGATTTTGAGCACGATCGCATCGATGAGCTATAGATGATCATTTATGCTTGCATTTCAAGAAGGATCAACATCGCATTCATCGCCACTAGTATGCTGTAGTGCATGATCAGGGATGGAGAAAGCACGGCAGCGGCCATATGACAGCATCAATATCGAGGATTGGGCTATCATATGCCGTACGTACGAGGATCCAACATATCAGATGACTTTTTTTATTTAAAATTTAATAATTAAATTATTTATTTTAAAATTTTGTTACTTACTAACTAATTTGACTATTAATTATGCAGGATCGATGTGCCAAAAATATCGTGAATTGGATGAGACAGACAGTCTCGCATTATGGGGGTTCAAGACCATTCGCTCGCCATATGAAGTAGATGATAAGTAATTTTTATTTATCATATTTTAACTCTTTAATTATTTAAAAAATATATTAATTATTCTCAAATTATAGAGAAATATAGAGAGTGGCGAGCTTTTTGATAGGATCGAGATCTACCAATTGACCCATTAGCAACGATCAGGAGATTGGACAGTCAGAAGCTAGGAGCTTTACGTAAGTTTTTTCAACTATTTTTTTATTAATATTTTGATTCTCAGTACAAATTTAGAATAGCTATAACTTTAATTTTTAAGATCGTATGATAGATATTAGATCCCAGCCTACTCCAGAGGGCTCGATCGCACCCATAGAAGATGAGATTTGTGATTAGGTGCTTGATATGAGACTTATGTTAGGAGGTTAGGGCATGGGATCAGAGCTGCTACATCTTCATGCTCATCCAGGGCAGGCATCCATACTACCTACAATATCTGTCTAGCGGAGATACAGAGACAAGCTGTTGAGGATCGACAGTGGGTAATTGAGTTGACTGCATGCATCAATGAGTACCAAATGTTTCAGTCGCAGATGATGGAGTGAATATTATAGATAGAGCAGATGATGCAGCTGATGAGGCAACAGCAAGTTGGTTCGAGCTCCTCTAAGCGCTCTCCTCCTTCACCCCATTCTTCTTCTCCAGATATTGCCGATGCTTGATGATCAGTGATCTATTTTTTCTTATTTTTATCTTTATTTTGGATCTTTAGTATTTATTTATCAAAAAATATTTTTTATAATAAAATATCTTTTTATATAATGAAATGATGAAATCTATTATAGATGTGTTGGTGCAGAAATCCGTCGCCGCCGGAGGTCGCCGCAATCGAAGCCGCTGGGCGTCGCCGGGGACCTGCAAAACGAAGTCTCGCCCGGAACCGGTGGGGTGGTGGCTCCGGCAGGACCCTCCGACGGTCAAGTTAGTTTCCGACCAACAGTAATGGAGTGCCCGGAATGAGTTCCGGAGCTTAGAGATGTGGGGGAGAGCTTAGAGAGTCGAGAGTTCAGAGAGCCTAGCCTTAGTGTGTCGGGAGGATCCTTTATATAGTGGAGCTTGATGGTGACAACTGCAGCCGCGTGCTGGCGGGCCGCTCGAGGTTCGGCGGAGTCAGTCTCACTGGCGCCGCATACGGCGGATGGAGGGTGGCAGCCATCGCCGCCGGACGGCGGGTCGCTATCGCCCGCGGTGGACTGACTGATGGTGCGGCGGACTGACTGATGGTGCGGCGGACTGACTGATGGTGATGGTTGCAGAGCTCGCCGAATGAAGGGATGAAGGTCCTCGTCGTGTGCCTGTTTCGGAGGAGTTCGGGCTCCTGAAGAGGAAGATGGGAGGGAGTTCGGCTCCCATAGGTGTCTGGCGAGAGGTATGCAGCTAAGGCCCGTCCGCAGACGGGTTCGGCTGCTGAGAAGCCGCGGCCCGGCTGTCTGGGGTTCGGCCGGCCGTTGGACTTATTAGGCTGAGGCTTGGGTACTTGAGAGTTCGGTGGGAGCTCGGTCGGCCGAAGTTTGATGAGGGCGACCGCCGAGGAGTTCGGCCCAGTGACGACTGCTGAGGAGTTCGGGCTCGTAGGTGACGACTGCTGAGGAGTTCGGCCGCTAAAGAGGACTTCATTGAACCTCGGTCGCTTGGAGTCGGTCCGAAGGAGTTCGGCCGCTGAGAGGACTTCATTGAAGCTCGGTCGCTTGGAGTCGGTCCGAAGGAGTTCGGCCGCTGAGAGGACTTCATTGAAGCTCGGTCGCTTGGAGTCGGTCCGAAGGAGTTCGGCCGCGGAGAGGACTTCATTGAAGCTCGGTCGCTTGGAGTCGGTCCGAAGGAGTTCGGCCGCTGAGAGGACTTCGCTGAAGCTCGGTCGCTTGGAGTCGGTCCGAAGGAGTTCGGCCGCGGAGAGGACTTCGCTGAAGCTCGGGCGCTTGGAGTCGGTCCGAAGGAGTTCGGCCGCTGGATCCGAAGGAGTTCGGCCAGGGCTCGCTGATTCGGCCTCTAGGCAGTTCGGCCGTGTTAAGGGTTCGGCCTGGCGCCTGGCGCTGAAGCTCTTCAGCGGCCACTGGTTACATTGGGCTGAGCGTTGGGCCGGGCTTCGGCAGGAGCGGGATTTATCCCCAACAGTAGCCCCCCCACTCCCGAGTTCAAAAATTGAGGGAAGGGAGTACCAAAACAGGCGACTGCCGAAGTCTTCTTCCAGGCTCCCGTTTGTTGCAGCTGGAGCTCGGGGGAGGTTGTTCCAGCAATGTTGAGCTAAAGTTGAGCTGAGGCTTGGGGGAGACCTCATCTCCATTCGATGTTCGGAGGTGAAATGGAACTCATTTTCAGCTAAAGTCGATGAAGCCGTCGTTGAGGCCGGGGTCAATGTCGCCCCCCGTGGTCAGGGTCGGAGTTGACATTGCCTTCATCAACCGAAGTCGATTCGGGGGAGACCTCCTCTTTTGCAATCAAGGTTATGATCGCTTGGGGGAGACTTCGCCTCCCGCTGACGCTGCTACCGAAGTTGAAGCCGAGGTCTGAAGGAGACCTCGTCTCCTGCAGTGAAGCTTACCGTAGACTCTGGGGCTCGGCCTTGGACCTTGCTCGCGTCAGGACGAGGTTCTCCTCTTGTTCCCGACGGGCTGTGGGGGCACACGGGGACCGTCGTCCTCGTCTCTCCCCCCATCCCGTCCTTGGTGGACGGGGCCTTTGACTTTGCTCACGCTAGGACGAGGTTCTCCTCCTGTTCCTAGCCGGCTGTGGGGGCACATGAGGACCGTCGTCCTCGTCTCCCCCCATCCCGTCCTTGGTGGACGGGGCCTTTGACTTTGCTCGCGCTAGGACGAGGTTCTCCTCCTGTTCCTAGCCGGCTGTGGGGGCACATGAGGACCGTCGTCCTCGCTTCTCCCCCCATCCCGTTTTTGTGGACGGGGCCTTTGACTTTGCTCGCGCTAGGACGAGGTTCTCCTCCTGTTCCTAGCCGGCTGTGGGGGCACATGAGGACCGTCGTCCTCGCCTTCTCCCCCCATCCCGTCCTTTGTGGACGGGGCCTTTGACTTTGCTCATGCTAGGACGAGGTTCTCCTCCTGTTCCTAGCCGGCTGTGGGGGCACATGAGGACCGTCGTCCTCGCTTCTCCCCCCATCCCGTTCCTTTGTGGACGGGGCCTTTGACTTTGCTCGCGCTAGGACGAGGTTCTCCTCCTGTTCCTAGCCGGCTGTGGGGGCACATGAGGACCGTCGTCCTCGCTTCTCCCCCCATCCCGTTCTTTGTGGACGGGGCCTTTGACTTTGCTCACGCTAGGACGAGGTTCTCCTCCTGTTCCTAGCCGGCTGTGGGGGCATTTCCGCTCGCTTTTTTCCCAGTGACCCTGACATGATAGTGTCGTGCAACAAGGTTTTATTAAAGAAAACTACTGGTAGTACATTCTCAGGTTTTCTGAGTTCCAAGGTCGGGGAAGCGCTAGTCCTCCGAGCTCCTTTAGGCGATAGGTACCAGGTCGGATGACCTCTACCACTACGTACGGACCTTCCCAATTTGGGACGAGCTTCCCTTGATTCTGGGGCTGGGAGACGGCTGCTCGTCGGAGCACTAAGTCCCCAACTCTGAACGCCCTGCTTTTGACTCTGGAGTTGTAATACCGAGCCACCTTCTGCTGGTAGGCGGCCATTCGGATGCGGGCTGCCTCCCTCCTTTCCTCCAGCAGGTCGAGGTTGGTTCTGAGGTCCTGGGAGTTGAGTTGCTCGTTGAAGCCCACGATTCGAGCAGACGGGAGTTTGAGCTCGATCGGAATGACCGCCTCGGTGCCGAAGGCCAAGGCGAAGGGTGTCTCGCCGGTCGGTACCCTCTGCGTTGTTCGGTACGCCCAGAGAACGTGGTAGAGTTCGTCTACCCAGGCCCCTTTCGCCTTGTCGAGCCTCGTCTTGAGGCCTTGCAGCAGGGTCCGATTGGTCACTTCGGCTTCCCCATTGGCTTGCGGATGAGCCACCGACGTGAAGTGGTGGGAGACGTTTAGCCCTTCGCAGAACTCGGCAAACCGGGCTCCAGCGAACTGTCGCCCATTATCGGTTATGAGAGCTCGGGGCAGACCGAACCGGCAAATCAGCGTCTTCCAGACAAAGTCCTGCACCTTGGCCTCAGTGATCTTCGCTAGTGGTTCCGCCTCGACCCACTTGGTAAAGTAGTCGATCGCGATCAGGAGGAACTTCCGTTGTCCGGACGCTGTTGGGAAGGGGCCGAGGATGTCCATCCCCCACTGCGCGAAGGGCCAGGGTGCAGTGAGCGGAGTGAGTTCGGACGCCGGCTGCCTTTGCACGCTGGCGTTCTTCTGGCAGCGGTCACACCTCCTCACGTATTCCGTGGAATCGCGAAGTAGGGTCGGCCAGTAGTACCCTTGCCGAAGCAGTCTTTGCGATAGGGATCTGGCTCCCGCATGACTTCCGCAGAGTCCTTCGTGGACATCCTGTAGCGCGATGCAGGCCTCAGAGGGTCGGAGGCACCTCAGCAACGGAAGGGAGTACGATCTCTTATATAACCTGCCATCGTACAAGACGTAGCGAGAGGCTTGACTCCTGAGCTTCCGAGCTTCTTTCCGGTCGTGGGGGAGGACCCCTTCTTCGAGGTAGGCGAGCAGCGGATCGATCCAGCTGGGCTCGAAGTCCGTCCGCAGGACGGCCTGAGGTTCCTCGGTGGTCGGGCACTTCAGAGTTTCCAGAAACACCTCTTTTGGTAGTTCGGCCGGGGCAGAGGTGGCCAACTTGGAGAGGAGGTCGGCCCTTGTATTCCCGGTCCTCGGGATGTGCCGAATGTCGAAGCTGTCGAAGGCTGGTATTAAGTTCTTCACCTTCCCGAGGTACACCACCATGCTTTCCTCCCGCGCCTCGTAGCTGCCGCCGACCTGACCGACCACCAATTGGGAATCGCTATAGACTTGAAGCCGACCCACCTTCAATTCCCTGGCTATCTGCAGCCCGGCTATCAGTGCTTCATACTCGGCCCCATTGTTGGTTGTGGGAAATTCGAAGCGCAACGCGTACTCGGTGACGATCCCCTCGGGGCTAACCAGGACCAGCCCTGCACCGGCCCCGCTAGAGTTGGATGAGCCATCCACATGCAGAACCCAGGCGCCTTCAAGAAGGTCGGCCCTTTCTTCAGGGAAGCTCGTCCGCCACAGCTCGGCTTCGTCGGGGCCTGGTCTCTCGCTAATGATAGTCTCGCTTGATTCAAGCTCGGCTTCGACTGGTGCGGTGCATTCCAGCACGAAGTCCGCCAGTATCTGAGCCTTGATCGATGGCCTGGGTCGGTAATTGATGTCGAACTCCGTGAGCTCGATCGCCCACTTGGCGATCCTTCCCGAAGCGTCCGCGCGGTGGAGGACGGCTCTTAACGGTTGGTCCGTGAGGACCGTGATGGTATGCTCCTGAAAGTAAGGTCGGAGCTTCCTGGCTGCGATCAGAAGACAGTAAATTAGTTTTTCTAACTTGGAATACCTGGTTTCCGCGTCCCTCAAGGCTCGGCTCACGTAGTAGACTGGTTGTTGCGCCTTCACATCTTCCCTGACCAGGACAGCCGCCAGGGCCATTGGAGAGACAGCTAGGTATAGGAGCAGCCCTTCTCCAGGTTCGGGCTTTGCCAGCAATGGAGGCGCGCCGAGGTAGTTTTTAAGCTCTTTGAATGCCTGTTTGCACTCCGCCGTCCAGCAAAAATCTTTCGGTCGCCTGAGGACTTGGAAGAAAGGCAGGCACCGCTCGGCCGACCTTGAGACAAAGCGGTTCAAGGACGCCACCTTCCCAGCCAGGCGCTGAACTTCCTTAATTGTTTTCGGGGCAGTCATCTCCTGGATGGCTCGGATTTTCTCGGGATTTGCCTCGATTCCGCGTCTCGACACCATGAATCCTAAAAATTTTCCGGAGGTCACGCCGAAGGCGCATTTGGTCGGGTTCAACTTCATCTTGTGCCTCCTAAGCGCACCGAAAGTTTCTTCAAGGTCGGCGAGGTGGTCTGTCGAGGCTCGGCTTTTGACCAGCATGTCGTCCACGTACACCTCCATGTTGCGGCCGATCTGCCCCTTGAAAACCTTGTTGACCAAGCGCTGGTAGGTGGCTCCTGCATTCTTGAGTCCGAAAGGCATGACCCTGTAACAATAGAGACCTCGGTCGGTAATAAAGGTGGTCTTCTCTTCATCCTCGGGCGCCATGCGTATCTGGTTATAACCAGAAAATGCGTCCATAAAAGTGAGGAGCTCGTGGCCCGAGGTTGCGTCCACCAGCTGATCGATCCTCGGCAGGGGGTAGCTATCCTTTGGGCAGGCTTTGTTCAGCTTCTTGAAGTCGACGCACATCCTCCATTTGTTGTTTGCTTTTTTGACGAGGACCACGTTCGAGACCCAGGTCGGATAGTTGACCTCCCGGATGAGTCCAGCTTCCAAGGAGCTTATCCACTTCTTCGGCTACCGCCTTCTGTCTTTCTGGGGCTTGGCGGCGTAATTTTTCTCTGACGGGTCGGTGCCTTGGGTCGATGGCCAGCCGATGTTCTATGACATCGGCGTCGATCCCTGGTACATCCGCTGGGGCCCAGGCGAAAACGTCTGCATTCCTTCTGAGGAAAGCGACGAGCTGTCCCTTGACCTCAGCCGCTAGGTTGGAGCCGATCCGCACCTCATGCCCCGGGTCTCCATCGCGTAAGGACACAGGGACGAGGTCTTCCGCAGGTTCGCCCCGTTCTTCAGTGAGGTCGTCGCGGACGTCCAGTCCGTCAACAAGGCAAGGGTCGGGCCGGTCTCCCTCGCGCAGGGCGATTGAGTAGCAGTACTTTGCCAGGGCTTGGTCTCCTCTGACTTCGCCGACCTCCATGGCTCGTCGGGAATTTCATCTTTAAGTAGTAGGTTGACACTACCGCCCGCAGCGCGTTAAGACCTGGTCGCCCAAGGATAGCATTATAGGCGGACGAGGTCCTCACGACAAAAAAGTCAATCCGCGTCTTGGCCAATTTTGGGGATTGGCCCGCCGTCACCGCCAAAGTCACCATGCCTTCGACCGGAACGGCGTGTCCGGCAAATCCCACCAGGGGGGAACTCACAGGTCCTAAGCGGATGTCAGGTAGGGACATTTTCAAGAAGGCATCGTAAAACAATATGTCCGCCGAACTCCCATTATCCACCAAAACGCGGCGTACATCATAATCAGCGATGTTTAAAGAGATTACAACCGCGTCGTTATGCGGAAATCTGGTCCCCTGGGCGTCTGCTTCGGTGAAGGTCACGGGCTCCGAGGTCCTCTGTCTCTTTGCCGATCCCTCGGATTCGTCGGTCTTTCTCTGCTGCGGTCCCCCCGAGATGGTGTTAATGACGCCAAGAGACGGCCGGTCCTCCTGCCGATCTTCCCCAATCGGCGGCAACATTCTCGGCCGATCTTCCTGCTCTTTAGATCGCCTTCGCAGGAATCGGCCAAGCCTGCCCCGCCGGACCAGCTCCTCGATTTCGTCCTGGAGCTGGACGCACTCTTCGGTATCGTGACCGTGGTCACGGTGGTAAAGGCAGAATTTGTTGGGGTTGCGTCTTCTGGGATGGGAACGCATCCTCTCCGGCTCCGGAAGTCGTCCCTTGATCTCCAGCAGTACTTGAGCCTTCGGGGCGTTGAGGGGGGCATAGCTGTGAAAACGCCGTCGGAGGGGAGAACCTCGGCGCGGGGACGGGCCTCGTCGTGGGGATGAACCTCGGCGCCGAGGGGAACTTCGGCGTCGGGTGGGACTTCGGTGCCGAGGAGAACTTCGGCGCGCCCTTCCGTCCGTGGCTTCCCGCCCCCGAGCCTGAGGTGGAGTCTGGGGGCGCCCGCGACCGGGGGGAGTTCGGGAATGCGGCCAGGCTTCGGTGCGCTTTCTTTCCTCGGCAGGCCTTCCCGCTCTGCCTACTCGTCGCTCGTCGCGAGCTTCACCATCCTTGGCTTCGAAAGCCACTTCTGCCCGGGCATAGCTTTCGGCCCGAGCTAGCATGTCAGCGAAGTCCCTGGGATATTTCTTCTCCAGGGAAAACAGCAGGTCGTTCTTCTGAAGGCCGCCCTTGAGGGCGGCCATAGCTACTGATTGGTCCAGGTTCCGGACTTCCAGCGCGGCAGTGTTGAACCGGGTGACGTAAGCCCGGATGGGTTCCCCCTCTTTTTGCCTGATGGCCAACAGGGAATCCGAGCCTCTGCGCGGCCGTTTGCTGCTGACGAAGTGGGCCGCGAATTGTTGACTCATTTGGTCAAACGACAGGATGGTGCCCGGCTTAAGCGCCGAGTACCAATTCCTAGCCGCTCCCTTGAGGGTAGAAGGAAAAGCCCGACACAAAATAGCATCGGGCGCGCCATGGAGTAACATCGTCGTCCTGAAGGCCTCCAAATGGTCGACCGGGTCAGTGGTCCCATCGTAGCTTTCGAAATGCGGGAGCTTGAAGTTCGGTGGTACCTGTTCCTGCATAATTTTCTGTGAGAAGGGAGGATCAGTGCAAATATCGTTACCGCGGGAGGAAGGAGTATGACGAAGTTCTTCTATGCGCCGTCCCATCTCCATGAGTCTTCGGTCCAGGAAATCTTCGCGATCCTTGATCCCCAAGGTCTTCTCGCGGAAGGGGTGCGAAGCTTCTCCCTGAGTTGAGCCGCGGTCCGAGCAGGGGCTCTTTGCCGGCTGCCCCTCTCTCCCGAGGGCCGGAGGTTGGGTAGCCCACATCGGTCGCTCCTGGACTGGATTCCCGGGCTCCGGGGAACCCCGCGCCGGTCGAGTGGGCGCTGGACCTCGCGAATGCGTGGCTTGCACTGCCCTGCACCGCCTCCGTAAGATCGCGGACCTGCTGGGCAAGCAGGTCGAACCGCTCCGCATCTACCGCGAGTACGGAGCGGGCCCGCGTCGCCGGGGCCGGAGTGGGAGCGGACGGACCCGAACGGGATCGGGCCGCGGAGGCTGCCGACCTCCGGGTCGAGGTTCGTCTGGGAGGCATTTTTCTTTTCAGAAAAGGAATACTGAAGAGGGAGGAGAGAGATCCGGAGCAGGGGAGGGAAATCGTCGCCGAGCACTCCTTTAAGAACAAGGGAACCTCGAAGGTTCAATCCCTCGTTCCCACAGACGGCGCCAATCTGTTGGTGCAGAAATCCGTCGCCGCCGGAGGTCGCCGCAATCGAAGCCGCTGGGCGTCGCCGGGGACCTGCAAAACGAAGTCTCGCCCGGAACCGGTGGGGTGGTGGCTCCGGCAGGACCCTCCGACGGTCAAGTTAGTTTCCGACCAACAGTAATGGAGTGCCCGGAATGAGTTCCGGAGCTTAGAGATGTGGGGGAGAGCTTAGAGAGTCGAGAGTTCAGAGAGCCTAGCCTTAGTGTGTCGGGAGGATCCTTTATATAGTGGAGCTTGATGGTGACAACTGCAGCCGCGTGCTGGCGGGCCGCTCGAGGTTCGGTGGAGTCAGTCTCACTGGCGCCGCATACGGCGGATGGAGGGTGGCAGCCATCGCCGCCTGACGGCGGGTCGCTATCGCCCGCGGTGGACTGACTGATGGTGCGGCGGACTGACTGATGGTGCGGCGGACTGACTGATGGTGATGGTTGCAGAGCTCGCCAAATGAAGGGATGAAGGTCCTCGTCGTGTGCCTGTTTCGGAGGAGTTCGGGCTCCTGAAGAGGAAGATGGGAGGGAGTTCGGCTCCCATAGGTGTCTGGCGAGAGGTATGCAGCTAAGGCCCGTCCGCAGACGGGTTCGGCTGCTGAGAAGCCGCGGCCCGGCTGTCTGGGGTTCGGCCGGCCGTTGGACTTATTAGGCTGAGGCTTGGGTACTTGAGAGTTCGGTGGGAGCTCGGTCGGCCGAAGTTTGATGAGGGCGACCGCCGAGGAGTTCGGCCCAGTGACGACTGCTGAGGAGTTCGGGCTCGTAGGTGACGACTGCTGAGGAGTTCGGCCGCTAAGAGGACTTCATTGAACCTCGGTCGCTTGGAGTCGGTCCGAAGGAGTTCGGCCGCTGAGAGGACTTCATTGAAGCTCGGTCGCTTGGAGTCGGTCCGAAGGAGTTCGGCCGCTGAGAGGACTTCATTGAAGCTCGGTCGCTTGGAGTCGGTCCGAAGGAGTTCGGCCGCTGAGAGGACTTCATTGAAGCTCGGTCGCTTGGAGTCGGTCCGAAGGAGTTCGGCCGCTGAGAGGACTTCGCTGAAGCTCGGTCGCTTGGAGTCGGTCCGAAGGAGTTCGGCCGCGGAGAGGACTTCGCTGAAGCTCGGGCGCTTGGAGTCGGTCCGAAGGAGTTCGGCCGCTGGATCCGAAGGAGTTCGGCCAGGGCTCGCTGATTCGGCCTCTAGGCAGTTCGGCCGTGTTAAGGGTTCGGCCTGGCGCCTGGCGCTGAAGCTCTTCAGCGGCCACTGGTTACATTGGGCTGAGCGTTGGGCCGGGCTTCGGCAGGAGCGGGATTTATCCCCAACAAGATGAAATGATGAAATTTATTTATAAATTTTTTATTTTAATTTTATAAATTATAAATAAAAATATATAATATATTTATTTATAATTTTTAAAAAAATAATTTATGATGAAATTATTTATGATGAAAAAGTTATGTTGCAAATAACTTTTATTTGCAACAAAAAATTTACATCATAAATAACTTTTATTTGCGACGAAAAGCTTACGTCGCTAATAACTTTTTATTTGCGGTGAAAACTTTATGTTGCTAATAACTTTTATTTGCGATGAAAACTTTCTATCTCTAATAAATTTTTATTTATAATAAAAAATTTTCATCACTAATAAATTTTTATTTATCATGAAAAAATTCATCCTAAATAATATTTATTTTTGATGAAACTTTTTCATCGTAAATAATTTTTTTTATTTATGATGAAAATTATTTATCAAAAAAAATTATTGACAATGAAAAACTTTACTTTCCATTGCAAAAATTTTACATCGCAAATAATTTAATGAATAAAAAAAATTTTGATGAAAATATTTCATCGTAAAAATATTTATTAGTGATAAAAATTTTATTTTTATCGCTAATTATTATCTACGACCCCATTTTTTGCGATAAAAAATCAATGATAAAATTTTCATTGCTAATAACTATTAGTGATGAAAATTTATTATTTATGATAAAAATATTGCATCACAAAAAATAGATTTTCTTATAGTGGTTGTCGTATAGTCTCAACTGTTGCTTCTATGATCAACCAATGATACAAACTGGTCCTGAGTAATCCATTGCACTAGTGGAGAAGATGGTGGTAGGGCTGGTGGTAGTGATGCCGTTGCATGATTTTTGTCTGCATCCTTGGCCGCACGAGATGCATTAGATCATGCCAATTGCTTGGAAGTGGTTCTCTTTGGAGGCATGATGCATACCAATGCTCTTTCTTAATAACAAGTGATGAAAATTAAGTCAGGCCCTTTCTTTAATCTGCTATCGCTAGAATCCGACTCTTTGCTGGAGAAGTTAGAGTTGGATGGACGTCCTTCGAGTAGAGAATTTGTAAAAGAAGTCTTGATCGGAGGTGGCTCCAGCGAGGATCCTCTAATGCTTAAGTCAGATTCAGAGGAACAGGGAGATAGAGCATTGAGTATTAGATTTTGCATACCTTCGGAGGTCCCTCTTTTTGGTCTTTTATAAATGATGATGATCGGATCAACTCAACGACAAATTACTTCTTTTTAATTTAGGTATATCATGATGAGATTTTAGGCCAAGATTCTAAGGATGCGGTTGTTATCCCTTCCTTATTTGTTTGTAAATAGGTAGATAGAATTGCAATTGAAATAGGACTCTGGAGTTGTAGTCGAACTGAAGTAGGACTCTATTTTGAGAGTTACAAATATACGGATGGAATCAAAGGAGTAGACTTAACTTAGATTCCAAAGTGGAGGTTGGCTGAAACAAGGATTCAGCAAGAATAGAACCTCAAGGATTCAGCAAGAATAGAACCTCAGCAGGAATAGTATTATTGAAGTACTCCAAAAGAATTCATCATAGGTCTTTTGGTCGAACTTGAGTTCAGAAGGAACCATCTAGATCTCCTAATAAGGTTCACTTCGAAAGAAATCTTATAGATCTTCTGATGAGGTTGAGTTCGATAGAAACCATCTAAATTTTCTAATGAGGTACACTTCGAAAGCAATCTTATAGGTCTCCTAACAAGGTATACTTCAAAAGAATCCTTTCTTTAGGATAAGCTAACAAGTTGAATAAAATAGTGGATCATCATCTAAGGAGTAGATATTCATCCGAAGTGATTCTCATCTAACTTATGAGGATATGTTGTGTAATTGAAAAGCATAACTATCGGAGTTATTTTTTTATTGAAGTTGCTATGACTGTCGAGATTGCCTTATTACCAAGGTTATCTTCTTTTATTGAAGTTTCCACATGTCACAGGGTCATAATTTTACCATCTAACAAACTACATGCACTATATTGCATCTAATCAGCTTTCGATAAAAACCCCTAATACTAATTTTTTTTAAGAAATAAATGACAATCAAAAAAATTGATCAGAAAGGCAAAAAAGACGGTTAGATCTAGAGATTTCATACATGTTGCACTCCTTGATGTCCTTGTTGGTGTGCTTACAGACACGATCCTGCTCGCGGCACTCACCGTTTAGGCAGAAGAATCGGCAAACTGGCATCCGAGACTTGTCGTACTGGTGGAGGAAGCCGCAGGCATCACGAGGCTGCGGAGCCAATGGCGGCACACCATCTGCCGGAAGGTCCGCCTACCGAGGCTACTATCGGCGGTCAGATCGTCGAGCCCGGGGCCGCCGTGGCCCCTGCATTCACCATGGTGATAGTGGGGTTGGATGACATCAGGAATGCCGGTGCTTAGGAGGTGTGAGCGGGTGCGTCGGCGTCAAGGGTGCCCTCGAAGTTGAAGCTGAGGGCTCCGTCAGCATCGTCCACGTGCCCTCGAAGAGGAGGAGAGGAGGATAAAACCTAGCTAGGTCCCGGCACTACTCCACCTTCTGTTGAGGAGAGAAGGGGAGGTGAAAAAGCACCAGCTTTTATGGGCTCGAGGCCAATGTTTCCTGCCACCGACAGGCTCCCAACGCTGATCGTACTGGCAGTGGCGGTGCTATCGTCGATGGCGTCATTGTGAACGCGCAGTGGAGGATCCTCATCTCTGGCTCCATCCACTGAACATTCCTCCGCTTTCTGTGGAGGAGAGTAGGGGAGGTGAAAAAGGCGTCAGCTTTTATGGGCTCGAGGCTAGTACTGTTTCCTGCCACTACCGGGCTAGCGTTGATCGTATTGGCGGCGGCAGTGCTACCATCGCTGGCCTACGCCACCGTGTGGTATAACCACAAGGCCATCATCGTGAACGGTCGGTGGAGGGTGTCAGGAAATATACGTGGCGGACGGCGCGGGTAGAAAGAAAAATATACATGTCTTAGAAGGTGGTACCTAAAAGTTTTTATTTTAATATATATAAATAAATTATATTGCTAGGAAATAAATCTGAGCAGAGGGCTAACAAGCAACGAAGAAAAGCTGTTGATCAAGCAGCATGACATTTATGAATACATATCCACTTGCACATACTTTTGCACAGAGAAGTAACATCAAGTATGGGTTCATAAGCGCAACTGCACGTACTTTCGCAATTAGAAATGACCGGCAAACAAGCAACATCTACGATATCTCATGATAATTTAAAAGCTCAGATCAGAACCTATAAACTTACTTGCCGTAATCTCCTCCAATCGCCGAGCCATCTCCGGTGTAAGATGATTCACCCAATCTCCAACCACACCGCGCCTGAAAAATAGGCTATTATCAACTGATCCAATCACCATTTCTGTTCTTCCAATCTTATTCACCTCCAAATGCCTCAAGTTCTCAAATGCGCACAGCCTTATGATGCCTTCCCCCTCCTTCCTTCTCTTCATCCACAGTGAAAGGACACCCAGCGAACTCCGCCAACCTTTTCAGATGAACCACGGGTTGTTGCATTATCTCTTCGTATTTCAGAAACAAGACCTTCTGAGGCCTTTCAAGATGCCCGTTCCAGTATCCCAGCACATGGATCCCAATAAGGCCCGAAGGTGGAGATCCCATTGCAGAAGTGCTCGAGGGCTTCGTTAAGGGACCAGAGCTTAATATTATCCTTGGCTCTGAACTTGTTGGCGAAGTGCCACAAGGAGATGAAAGTATCCTTGGGATCACGATATAGATAGACAAGTTTGCAACCAAAGTCTATAACAGGACGCCGGTAGTGATCGGAATGGGATATGGGTGGCGAAGAGCCTCGGTGAAGGGATCACATCCAAGTCAGGGATGTGATCATTGATGTAAACTTGGTACTTCTAAGGAAGGGAACACATTCATGAGGGCCAATGGGTGGCGAAGGGTGTGTGAGAATTGGTGTGAGGGCTGCGATTCACCGTCGCAAAAAGAAGGGCTTTGAGCCATGTGGTTCCACTCTTGGGGTAGGTAGCAAGGAGCACGTCTGTAGGTCGGGCCTTGAAGTCATCTCGGGCAACCATGGACGGACACCAGCGAAGGCAGGCTTCGCATACCAGCCATCGTTGCGGTAGAGGGGGAAGTTTGAGACTCCCTCAGCACACGGAAAGGGTGGAAACCAAGTGCCTGAAGTGTTGGTAGGTCCTCTTGTGGTCTTCCACCTCTTCTTTGGTTTGGGAAGGCAGGCATTTGGACAAGGGGCAGGCCTGAGAGTGAGCCATGGATAAGAGAAATGATCGGTACCACTTTATCGGATGTATCCGAAGAATATGTTGTTTAATTAGATGTGTTTTGAGAGGAAGTTTTGGAATTTTATAGCGGCACAACGTATACCAACTACTAGCAACGGAACCATGCAAGCTATGCATGTTTGGATTGCCGCCACATCATGTATCTCTGAGATGAAGGGCTCTTGAACAGAGATGCTTTATCCATTGTATTGGCGACTTCCATTTGTTTAACAATGATAACTTTGTATCTTGAGAGCCGCAATTTCTAGATACGACAATGTAACCATGTCAGCATGCACCCCTGTGGCAAAAAAGTATACGTAGATTTACAACCTTATTTGCTGGATTATAGAATTGAGTCGGAATTTTTGACGGTGCGCAACTGCCACATCATCTTCTCTCGGAGAGATGGATGTCAAATATGAGAAATTATTGGATAGATCACAACCGGATCGGGGTGAACTCGCAGGGGAATGTGGCGTGTTATCCACCATGGCCATTCGGACCTGATCCAAGTAACAATTAGGCATCAATATCCAGTAATGTTGCCATCCATCCGAAGGATGACAGGACAACCACCGGATGTAGAGTGTAAAAACATGCACCAAAACACCTGAACTCCATATAGAGACACTAACTTAATTACAGCTGCAGCTGCCTATCGGCCGGATGTTTTGTCTGATTCTGTACCATGAAATAATGGGTTGTGGATGGTGGGACAAATACAGAAACTTTGCTCTGACTTGGAAAAAAGGCTATTAAGCTTTGCATTCTATAAGGAACCCATCAATTTCTCGATGGATCTCTCCAACTAACGAGTCGCAGCTATATGACGAGCTGTGAAACCTGCTCCACAAGTTGTGGTGGATTCAAATCCCATTTGCCAATATCATTATTCTCGTTGAAAGAATGGCATGTAACAGAGATGGCTACCTGCACATCCTTGAATAGTATAGAATCGTAACTTTTGATATCGAAAAAGTATCTTCAAGTCCACAGTTATCTGCGGGCCCATCACCAAGTTTGAAAAAGAAACTCCTGCTCTCAACTTTGTGGTGCGGTTAGCAATGAGAAGAATGGAAATTAAAACGTGCTTGTTCACGATAGGAAGAAGAGGATTAAAAGAACCGAGAAGTATGCGTGAGATTGTGGATAAAGATGCTTGTAAGGATTTATGGTAATTGCCAACCATAACATTTTAAATCATTTTAGTTGTGCACATTGCGGATACATCCTATGAACAACGTAAAAGAGGGAAGAGAGAAAGAGGAAGACCCCTAATCGGAGTCCTCTTCCTCTCTATTTCGATGAGTAGAGTAAGATGTTTTCTATAAAAGCCCCCCTCTCTCGTCCCATTAGTTTTTCATCACAAGGATATCCCCGTCTATAGCTTTCATCACAAGGATCGTCGAGAGATTTCTCTTTTTTTCGTCTTCTAGATCATCGATAATTTTCTATGAGCTTTCTCTTTCTGTCTGTATCCTTTACATTTCCACATACAAAAAGAAAGGTGACAAAGGGGAAGAAAGAGAATGGTCGTGGACGAATCGGAGAAAGAAGGAGAGGGTGTTGCGAGATCGGGGGCATGCCGAGGTCGGTGGGACGCCCAATGGAGGGAACCAGACAAGAGGATGAGGGAGGAGGACGCGAGCGGCGGAGGGGGGGTGTGGGGAGGGGGGGAGAGAGAAGAAAAAATATTGTTTTGTTTTCTTTTTGGTTATCAAGATGGAAGGCTGGGGTGGGAGTGGATGGGTAGCGCCGGAGGGGGTGGGGCGCGCGCGGGGTGGGGGGGTGGGTGGCGTAAGGACAAGGCGGGGGTGCGAAGGGTGGAGAAGGAGTTTTTTTTTTCTCTTTTTGGCACGGAATGAAGAGGGGGGCAATGGTTCTGGGTGGTGGACGGTCTAGCGAGGAGCCGATTGGATGTAGGGATGATGGTGGCGACGGTACCCAGGGGATGGAACGGGAAAAGGATGGAGGAGGCGCTAGGCGCTGTGATGGGAGGCTAGCAGAAAGAAATGAAATTATTTTTTATTATTTTTATTTTAAATTTATTGATTTATTTTTATAATTTAATGCTTAAAATAAAAATTAAAAAATAAAATAAAAATATTGTTATAAATCTTTTGAATCATGACATATGAAAATTTATTTTGTACATTGGAGATACTACAACAATTCGTGGTTCTAGTATTATATATATTATATATATATATATATATATATTATATAGTTATAGTATATATAGTATTATATGTATGTATGTTATGTATGGTATGTATGTATGTATGTATGCCATGCATGTATGTATGTATGTATCTTTAGTACACAACACACACCCTCAACACACACATATGATATGGTAATGTTGTATGTATGTATGTATGTATAATCTATATAGCTACTGACTATTATATATATAAATATTGTCATACATACATAATACATACATATATACGCGTATACATACTACATAAATATATACATACTAATATCTAATATACATACAATCATAGATACGATACCTATACATCACATACATACAACATAATATACAGTATTATATATATCAATACATATTACATATGTATATCATACATGTATCTCATACATACATACAACATATTACATAACTACATACATACATATATATAGTATATATATATACGTATATACTATATATAATCTCATAATATATATATATATTATATTATCATATATATATATAGTATGTTGTATACATACATGGTTAGCATGTATGTGATACTTATAATATGTATGTATCTATACTACATACAAATCACATACATATGTATATATATATATATATATAATATATTTTGTGTGTGTGTTACTATTCATGCAAATGGTGATTGGTAGTATTCTAGATATGGCAAGAACCATTCTATTCATATCATAAGTACTTTCAGAATTGAGAAATTTCTGATCGGTTGAATCTTTATATCTCTTTATTTATCACCTTGTGTCATCTATTTAGATAGAATCGCCATCCGCCTAATTGTCACTAAGGAAACTAAAGAAACTTCATAAATGGAAGATAAGGCAAGAAAGGAGGAGAAAGCGATGTTAGAAAATAACTTTCCGAAAACCACAGAAGGAGACTAAATAGGAACCAAGAGGGATCCACCCGAAGACAGACCCTTCAATGAATTCCACAAGTAAGAGGAAAATCCATCGACTTTAGATCGTGAGGGTTCAAATCCCTCTATGCCCAACGAAAAAGTCCATTTTTACTTCCTAACTATTTATCCTCTATTTTCCATCAGGTGGTTAAAACAAAATTCACTATCTTCTTTCTCATTCACTCTACTTCTTTCATAATTGGATGCGAGGAGAATCGTTTGGGATCTTCCCAGTTTCTGGATAGATTGAACTATACAAATGAACTATAATGGCAAGGAATCTCTATTTATAGAGATCATTCACATTTCAATATCATTATACCTTACATTTAATTAGATAAAATTTTGAATACTTTACTTTTATTTATTTAATACTTTAATTTATTAGATTTAGTCCCTTAAATTGATAGTCGATACAAGTACTCTGAACTGAGGTAATGCATGGAAAATGGGTAGGATAGCGACAGTTGGTAGAGCAGAGGACTAAAAATCCTCGTGATCATACTTTTAATTGGTTCCTGACACATGAAATAATAGATCTGGATAGATATCTCATACTATTATATTCTATATATATATAATATATATAGTGATAGAGTATAGTACTAATATAATCATATATATCATGTATGCATGTATGTAATGTTAATGTATGCTATGTATTGTAACTCTATAATATATTGTTTGTATGCTATGGTGATTATATATATATATATATAGATTGTACTCTATGTGTAATATATGTACTGTATTGATTATGTAGTGTATTGATTTCATTATACTATGATATATGTATGTATATTTATATATAAATAGATGTTACATACATACATACATCATTACTACATATACATATATATGTAAGATATAGTATCATCTATGTACATATATAAGTGTTGTAATATCATGTAAGCATACACCACAGCACAACACCACACGACATTATATATATACTACACACAATATATAATGTTTATATGGTACAGAATGTTGCTATGTTATTAAATGTAATACTACATACATACATAAGTTACTTAATACAATTATGTAGTATATATATTATATAATTAATATAATAAATATATACATAATATTATATATTATATTATTATATATTATGTATGTATGGTATGGTAGGTTACAAAGCATACAAACATACATATATATTATACATATGTATATATATATATATATAGGCTATAGTGTATATATGTATATATATACATTGTAATAATATGTATACTGTTATAGTATATATATATATATATATCATATTTTACATATTATATGTATATGTATATTATAAATAGTATTATGTATGTAGCTTATGTCCTAAGCATTAGTAAGATTATGATACTACTGTTATGTATGTATGTATGCTACAATACCATGACATACATACTCTATTATATTACATAACTACATATAAATACATTATATGTAACATAGTAATAGATATATATTCACATTATCGTGTGTGTGTGGTAATATATATTAGATATACTTGCTACATATGTATATATATATAGTATGTAATGTATGTACATACATAAATAACATCATAATACATACATATA
>QRFJ01004772.1:96316-126100 GCA_006176705.1 Cocos nucifera | reverse complement strand
TAAAATAGCCTGGATCTCTTTGCTGATATTTGGATTGGGCAGTATAATTGAATGGACATAAGCGAAGGTGCATAAGGAAAAATGGCGAACTCGGATTTTTAGCATAGCCACTGGGGAAAAGGTATCCTGATAGTCAATGCCTTCGCGTTGACTATAACCTTTTGCCACTAGTCTAGCCTTGAATGTCTCCACATTTCCATCTGCACCAATCTTTCTCTTGAAGATCCATTTACACCCAATAGGTACTATACCTTCTGGTGGATCTACCAAGGTCCAGACTTGGTTTGAGTGCATCGAGTCAATTTCTGACTGCATTGCCTCTAGCCATTTCTCGGAGTCGATATCTGATATCGCCTCGTTGTAGGTTTTGGGATCATCACCATGAGCACCATTACCTACGAGGAACATTTTCCTCTACTTCCTCTCTGAAATAATACCTAAGTATCTTTCAGGGGGATGGAAAACTCTTTCCGATCTACGAGGTGGAGGAGGTAGTGTTCTTATTGGCTCAACCTGATTTGGTTCCAATTGGTCCTTAGCTCGTTGTACTTGTGAGACTTTCTCATCAAGCTTAATCTGCTTTCCAATGCCGCTATCTTGAATAAACTATTTTTCAAGAAAGATGGCATGTCGACTCACAATCACATTGTGGTCTTCTGGAATGTAGAAATAGTATCCTAATGACTCTTTAGGATATCCTATGAATCGAGCTCTAAAGGACCTAAACTCTAACTTGTCCGCTTGTTGTCTTTTGACATGAGCCGGACAACCCCAAATTCTGAGATGACTCAGACTTGGTTTCTTACCGTGCCATATCTCATACGGTGTGGTAGGAACGGTTTTAGAGGGAACCCTATTCAGTAGATAAATTGAAGTTAACAATGAATGTCCCCAAAGAAAATCAGGGAAGGTCTGTGAAGCTCATCATGGATCGAACCATATCCAATAGAGTCCGATTTCTCCATTCTGAAACCCCGTTGAGTTGAGGTGTTCCTGGTGGAGTCCATTGAGAGACTATGCCATTTTTCCTTAAGATAGTCTAGGAATTCCCGGCTAAGGTATTCACCTCCTCGATCTGATCGAAGAACCTTAATGGGTTTTCCAGTTTGTTTTTCTACTTCATGTCTGAATTCTTTGAACTTTTCAAAAGCTTCAGACTTGTGTCTCATAAGATACACATACCCATACCTAGACAGATCATCGGTAAAGGTAATGAAGTAGACAAAATTGCCTCTAGCCGGCACATCAAATGGGCCGCACACATCAGTATGTACTAGGGCAAGGAGATCTGTGGCCCTCTCCCCATGTCCAACAAAAGGGAGTTTAGTCATTTTGCCTTGAAGACAAGATTCACAAGTTGGATATGACTCAAAAGTCAATGGACTCAATAGCCCATTTTTCTCCAATTTGTTGATCCTATCTTCTGCTATATGACCTAATCTCAGGTGCCATAGATATCTGTCGTTTGGACTATCCCTAGGTCGTTTGGCATTCACGTTTTGCTCGATAGTTAGAATAGGTACATCAATATGTAGCTGATAAAGACCATTAATAAGGAAACCATTTGCAATTTTATTTCTTTCATAAAGAATGTTACAATGGTCCTTAAAGAAGGTAATCACATAGCCTTCTTGTGCTAAGCATGAAACAGAAATCAATTTCCTGCTAGCTGCAGGCACATAATAACAGTCTTTCAAAACTAAGTCTAAACCAGATGGTAATCGAAGAGGGTATGTTCCCACGGCTACTGCAGCAACTCTTGCTCCATTACCGATGCGTAGGATCATGTCTCCATCCCTCAGCCTCCTGCTATCCTCAAGACCCTGCATGGAAGTGCACAGATGAGCACTAGAACCAGAGTCAAGCACCCAACTGGATGCAGAAGAAATCGTAAGGTTAGACTCAATAATGAGCATACCTCCAGAAGGACCTTCCTTCTTGTTCTTCAGGGTGGCCAGGTAAGTAGGGCAGTTCCGCTTCCAATGGCCGTCGCTGTTGCAATGGAAACACTTTCCTTTGACATCGGCCTTTTTCTTCGGTTCTGCCTTCTTCTTCTTTGATTCCTTCCACCTTTTGCTTTTTCACAGACTTCTTTTTCTTTCCATAAGACTTTCTTTTGGAAGAAGTCCATTCCATAGCAAGAACTGAGCCTTTAGAACCTTTCATAGAAAGCTCAGCGGTAACCAGCATATTCATTAATTCGGCCAAGGAATTTTGAAGTTTATGCATGTGGTAATTCATGATGAATTGCCCATATGCATCAGTCAAGGATTGCAGAATAATATCGTTCTGCAGGTCCAAGTCTAACTTCACACCGAGCTTCTCAAGCTCTTCCATGTCCTTGATCATTGTCAGACAGTGATCTTGGACTGACTGCCCATCACGCATCTTAGCCTTAAAAAGTCATTTCGTGACTTGATATTTGGCTGCGCGACTCTGTTCACCAAACATCTCCTGTAGGTGAGCCAACATTTGGCGAGCAGTCCCGATATCTTCATGTTGGCGCTGGAGCTCATCAGACATCGAGCCCAACATGTAATATCTGGCCTTATTATCTTCGTCTATCCATTTTTTCAGAGACGCTCTCTGTTCAATAGATGGACGGGCTGGTAAGGTGGGAGGGTCCTGGTCCAAAACATGGGTTAACTTCTCAGAACCCAAAATATTTTGTAGTTCCTGAGCCAATCTTTATAATTGGGTCCAGTCAGTCTATGTGTGTCTAGGATACGTGCTAATGGGTTGGACGCAGACATTTTCCTGTAGAGAGTCAAAGATTCTAGTTAGATACTGTAATTATGACTTGACCAATTTATTTAGGGATTTTATTTTTAAACAAATTAGCTCCCACTATTTTCTCGGATCCCTACACTCCCTCTGTAGAGATGCAAAAATCTCCATGATTAATGATTTCTAGTGGGTGGTGCGGTCTCACCAACTGACTCATCACCTCACCTAACAGTTATTGGTGATGGGTTAGCCAATGAGTGAACAACTCTTGTTCAATGATTCTCTAATCATGGTGCACCCAAACTTGGTCTCTAATTCATGAATCTCACCGTATCCGAAATATTGATCCACTCCTTAGTTAAGTCAGACCCACCATTTGCATAGACTGGGTTCCTAATTGAGTCTCTCACCGTATCCAAAATATTGAGCCCAACTCATCCTCCAGCCCATAGCATCCAATGCCTAATAGACATGGTTGCATCTTTCCCGGTGCAACTGAGCCACTGTATCCAGCCGAGAACAATCAACCCCGGGAAGGGCCCGCACATCTACAATGGTGGAAGACCTCAGACTTAATCTTTTCTTAGGGAGAATTGATTCAGGTCTCATTAAACTAGACTTATCATAGTCATAACAATTATGACTAACCTAGTGGCATGGGTTAGCTCGGATTATTGACCACCTCAGATCAGAACTGTGTCAACAGATATGGCCAGGTAAGTGAGACCGGTGGAAGGAATATGCCATTAACTCGTACAAGAATGCATTCAGGTCGAGTAGCTTCCAATTAAAAATCAGTCGGTCGTATGTGCCAAACTTACCTTAGACACCAAATTGTTGAGTCCAGAACCAATTGGGTTAGCCTACAATCCAGACTCTAACCTCTGAGCCTAATTAGGTCTTGCTTGATCGTGACTCGATCTTGACCCAGACTTAATCCTATTAGGCTGGTCAATTTAAGCATTGTTGATCCCATCTAACCAACTCTTGATTCGGTTTGATCAACCGCTTAGACCTAATTGAGCTACCCAAGCCCGAACCCAGTATTATGAATATGTCTTAGATCTAAAATTCTCAATTTTAGATCTAATTAATATTCCATAATCTTAATTCTTAATTAAGTAGGGTTCATAAACAAAATATGCACAATAAATCCTAGGATTTCAGGATCTAGGGTTTTGCAGAAAGTAAGTTTTGGGTTTCTGATTAAGGACGAACACGCAGCACCCCTACACGTCATAAGAACACCCCATCGAATGGGAAGAGAGGGCCTTTAAACCCTTCTTCGTTCTTATGACCGGACGGCCAAGAGGAACGCCTTAATCAGGAACATGTAATACTACAAAATAGTTTTAGATCTATATCATATATCTCATATACAAATTAGATCTAATCATGGCATATTTTGCATACATCTCATGTATCAAATCATGCATGTTTTCAGATCTAAATTATCTCATAATAATCTAAAAAATTAGATTTAAATTGATCTAATCAAAATAAATTCTAATCTAGACAATTATGTAGAACTATTCTACAACTAGTCTAGACATGCATCAATCATATCTCATATGATATTTAAAATTAAATAATTTTTATTTGCTATTTTTTAGATGTTATTATAATACTTATAATATCAAAAAATAGTAAATAAATAGATCTAAAATATGATTTAATCAGATTAAATCAAAACATGCAAAACTATTCTATAGAACTATTCTATTTTAGAACTAGTCATGCATATTTTCTAATCTTAGATCCAAATCATTTAATTTTAATTTTTTCTGATTTTAGATCTGATCACATCTCATGTGACATCTAAAATCACTTTATTTTTTAATTAAAATAAATTTAAAATTAGATCTAAACAATTTTAGAACCTTGGCTCTGATACCAGTTGAAGGGAAAATCCTGATTTTCCGGACCAGGTTCGTTCAGATCTGATCAGATCAAGAGATATATTTCAAAATTTTTTCTTTGATCTCAATCAGATCTTGGATATATTTCAGATCTGAATTCTTATTATTTTAATAAATTAAAATAAAATAAGATAAATTAAATCAAATTTAATTTACCTTGATTTGGGTAATCCTATTACCCTGTAGATGATCCTGATTGCAGCGGAAGGTTCTGGATCTTAGCCACGCAAGCGCCTGGCCTCTACCGGTATCCACTCGGGTTGGATCTGGAGATCCTCTTCTTCTCTATCACACCTCCAAAAATCAGATCTGGATCTGATCTGGAGGATCTTCAAAACTCTTTTGAAGATCTGCAGTCGTCCTTTTGCAGCAGCGCAGCCTTCTTGCTTTTGATCGCCTTTCCTTTGATCTGAATCGCACCAACTAAGATCCAAAACTCTTTTGGACGTGGAGAGCAAGGGGAGAAGATGACTATGGCATGGAGAAGGAGGGGAGAGGCAGCCTTGGGGCGTGGGAAATCTCTATTCACTTCTTAGAATTAGGGTTGGGCGCAGGGTCTTATTTATAGACTCTTGTGATCCAACTCCTCTTCCTCTCAACCAATCACAACCCTTTGTGAAATCAGATCTAAATCTGATTGGTTGGAATAGAGACCCCTGGATTCCTCCTTAGAGGGTGCCTAAGACCAGTCAAACTTGGATTCTTAGTAGAACTCTGATTGGAATCCAAAAGGGAGGTGGAGTCCTTGTCCAACAAGGACTCCTAGGCGCCTCCTAACTTGGGCTCACGCCACCCTTGGCGTGCGCCCTTCTCCTTGCCAGGTTCTGGCAGGGGGACAGGCCCCCACCAGCTCTCCAATAGGTGCATGACATGTGGTCAAAAGTCAAAGGGTCAATGGTCAACGTTTGACCAGTCAAAGGTAGACTTTTGACCAAAGTCAAAGAACAAGAAAATGGCAGGTGACCAAAAATGGCAGGTAATGTCTTACAAATAAGACAACCTATTCTGACTTGGACAACCTCCAGTCAGACCATATGAAGGCCTCTGATTGAGCACAAACTCCTTTGGCTCAGTCAGGACAACTTATTTATGATAGTAAAAGAAGAACGTTAGGTTCAATCGAGTGCTAGCACGATTTTCTTGAACCTAATTGAATCTCATTCAGATCAATTGAACTAGATCAGTTCAATTGATGATCACCAGATTCAAACCCTTGTTTGTGTGACCCAGTTAGGTTCAGTTCTGTATGGTAATGGGATATGTCATGATCTCTATCATAGACATCATCGAAACTCCTTTCGATGGATCAGAAACTCTTCTGATTCGAACAGCTAGAATGATCGATCATCTAAATCATTCTAATTGCTCCCAAAATCCACCAGTGACACCTAGCAGTATATGGTGGCAACCCATCAGAGCTGAATGCGAACCTCTTGGTGCAGCTACCTGTGTGATTCAGTTCTTCTATCTTGAGCCCCGATCAGATTAGGGTTAAGGTGAACTCGTCAAACCCTAGTCTCTGTCATATGATGTAATCATTCGATTCGAGTCCAATGTGAAAATCTAAATAGAAACTCTTTCTATTATTTCACTCTGCCATGGCCATGGGCTTTCAGGACTTGATTCTCATGATCATCATAGGGCTGCTCCTCTACCACCGAGGTAGATAGATCCCATCTTGATGCAATCCAGTTCCTACAATGAACATGCTATAGCCAACATACACCTCAGGGTTCCATATGGCTAGGAGACCGAGTAATGGTGTAGTCAAACTATAACACCCTCAAGGTGAACTGCCGATGCATCTCAGGTCAAAGAACCAGACACACTACTGCAGCATCGAGTCAGTCATTGACGAGAAGGTAGACTTCCTAATGACTACTCGAGGTGGTCACGCTCAGTGCCCTCGTTTCTCTAACGAGTACCTATACTCTCGCTCCGATGTCTCCACACCGTAGACTCAAGACTCATCTACTAAAGAGAAGCGATTGTACACCAACCTTCCGGATCAATCACCATCCTCGTGATGATCCTATGGTCGGGAGCTGTTTATGAGTTAATAATGATTATTCATGTCTTAAATTTTCAACTCTTGAAAATATGAATTATCATTACCATTAATTCAAAGGATGTATCACAGACACTAAATACACAAGTGTGATAGAAAATAACCCATTTCATTAATTATAGTCAAAATTATAATTTTGCCCCTAGAAGTGTATTACAAGTGTCAGCCAATTCTGGCTTCTAGGGCACATATATCTAACACAAGAGATCCAGAGAATATATATTTGATTGACCATCAGTAGGGATCTTCGAGAAGCTAGCACTTCGAGCGAATCTTCGTTCGACGAACCTTCGATCTATATTGCAGGTTCGTGTGGATCATTTGTAGAGGCTGGATGCCTGTGTGGCTCTACAAGCAATAATGAGATTCAACCATGGAGTTCTTGACCCATGCGAAGGTAAGAGATCTGATCTCTTGCTAACCTAGATATGATCTAGGATTAGATCTAGAATTATTTTAGATCTTTGTATTGATATGATCAATACCACTTATGATTAATTTAATTTTAGATTTATATTTGCATCATAACATGTTATAGATTTTTGATATAGGGTTTTATAATTTGATTACATGCATTTGTAGATTAAATAGTTTAATCTATGTCTTCCGCTGCACTTTATTTTTGAAAAGTTTCGAAATCTATGCATGAAATCCTGCATGTTTTTCAATAGTGGTATTAGAGCGTCTAAGTTCTTTTATAACATGTTCATGTATGCTTTAGAATAAATCTAAAAATTAAAATTAATTAAAGATCGTACATACTGCTATAAGGTTATCCTGTTATAAGATTAACCCCTTATAATGAAAAGGTTGTCCTAGTATGTGTTGATCTGAACCTAAATCATGAATTATTGGATCTAAAAAAATATATGATTTAATTTTTTAATTTAAATCTAAAATTAAATAAATATTAGATCTACTTTAAATTATTTAGATTAGATCTAAATAATATCAGAATTGCACATACTATCATAAGGTTGTCCTACTGTAAGGTTTACCCCTTAAAGTGAAACAGTTGTCCTAGTATGTATTGATCCGAGAAACCTAAATCATAAATATGTTAGATGAAATTTAAAATAATGTGTGATTTATTTTTAAATTTTAAATCTAATATTAAATGGTTTATGATCTGATTTTGATCATTTAGATGAGATCTATGTGATATGTTTCATGTTTTGATCTAGATCTTCATATTGCATACTTCATTTTGAA
The DNA here is from genome assembly GCA_006176705.1 of Cocos nucifera. Taxonomy (NCBI): domain Eukaryota; kingdom Viridiplantae; phylum Streptophyta; class Magnoliopsida; order Arecales; family Arecaceae; genus Cocos; species Cocos nucifera. The sequence goes on along the minus strand of QRFJ01004772.1, from coordinate 118,174 downwards.
TCTAGTTTGCATATGTATGACATATAAGTTTTATAGAATTTAAATTACAAACTTACTTTCTACAAAATTCTAGATTCAAAATCCTAGGACATGATCGAAACATTGAAACAAATCAGATCTAAAACCATCATATGAATTTGATTCAAAGTAAAGTATTTACAATTTGAAAATGTTTTAAATAATAAAATTAAAAATTAATTCTAAGGTTTCATAAACCCAAACACATAAGGTTTGAACTTAATTAAGAATTAAGTGATTGTTTAGTATCTAGGTTTATGATTTAAAGATCCTAAGAAAATTTCATAAAACATGGGTTAAAGAAAATTGGGTTAGCTTTGATTAGGTCCTTAACTGGGTTAGACCTAGGGTTAGATTAAATATAGACTTAGTTAAGAAATTGATCAAATCTAATTAATAGTTAATTAGGATTAGGTCATTTCTTTAGATCAATTCAATAGTTGTAGTTGATCAAAGTCCATACATCTAATAAATGGATACTGATCGTGGCTTAGTGGCCGAGCCCAAGTCTTTAGGCAAACCAAATCAAAAATGATAAATCAATTGATATCTAAGATAAGTCTGGCATCTCAGATCGATGATTTTTAATTGGCATCCCACTTACTTGACCATTTTTGATGGTGTCTAAGGCAAGCCATAGCAGACCCTTCCACCGATCTCACTTACTTGGCCAATGTAGTTAATCAGCTTTTGATTAGGTTGCTCATTGATTCGTGCTAACCCATGTTACATAAGAAATCAGTGAGACTAATTTTATTTAGTGAGACTGATTTAGATGCCCATGGACCATAATTGATCCTAGTCCTCATCAGTGACTTGTGAAGTCAATGGGAGTACTTGACTAGGTGAAGTCAGTGGGAGCAAATTGATCCACGTCCTTTCTATCCTTAAATCACTAATAATTTAAATTTTTTAAAATTATTAGATCCTTAAAATGATAAAGTTATGGAGATAACTGAGTCATAACTTTTCATTAAGGTATTTGATAATGGGTCCATTAACTCAATAATCATTGGAGGCCCATAGGCTTGGTGCTTGTTGACTAGTGGAATTATCATTCATCATATGATGACTTAGATGTGTCTCTCTAATGGTGGTTAGGTTGACCAATCATAGTTGGGCTTAATCATTCATTGGTTAGATGCACCAAGTATAGTCATGTTAATGGTCGGATCTAACCGTATCCTTACAATGGAGGCCATATCCTACTGATTAGGTTTATGGGGCAAAATTAAATTACTAAAAGTTATTTAGAGAAATAATTGATTATGAACCTACCCTTAGATGTATGATGCGTACTAATCTATAGCTATGGCAAGTGCACCAGTCGATCAAGTAATAAAGTAAATGAGTAGAGTATCGTCCCTAGAGGATTGAAAAATAAGTACTGAAAAGCTCTTTCCTATGCTTTATTTAAAAGACCGATTTTATGAGAATAAGAAATTCAAGAACAAAATAAAAAAATAATTAAAAATTTTAAGAAAATAGAGAGAGTGTAATTATTAGGATTTTAAATTTAAGAGCAATGTGTTACTAAGGCAATCAGGTTCACCAACTCGGTCAATACAAAATTCAGATTATTAGATTAATTTTATTTCATGTGACGGTGGAGTTTCCTAGTTTATTCACTACCCTTTGGTCCAGGTGTAGCAAAACTATCAATATTTATTAATTATCCTTTAATCTAGGTGTAATTTAAATAAATATGAATATATTAAGTTTTGTGAAACCCTCTAATTAAAATACGCTGCGTCCAAAGCACACTAAAATTCCTGCATGCATATGAATTCTAATTTGATTCATAATACAAGGTATATAATCAAGAAGCAATAACATAGATATACTTGGTCCGTAACATCTATGTTCATCAGGTCAATTAGAAGATGGTCAGTAATCTAAAAGCATTAAGATCAGATTTATATACTCCTCATGAATAAAATTTAAAATTAAAAATAAATCATACTGAATATTGCATCAAAAGAGTGGCTACACCTTAGCCTTAGTAAAAGAAAATTTAGTTCATGATAACAAGTTCAAAAATAGTAAATAAAATAAAAAGTATAAAGAAATTAGACTGTTTGATTGCTGAAATTGATTGTCCGTCGCTCTTGGTGTGGAGAACTTGGTGAAGAAGAAGAAAAGCTCCTTGATCAATGTTTTGATTATCGGAAGAAGAAAAGAAAAGAAAAAAAAAATAAAAGCCCTTCCTTTTCTCTCAAAAATCTCTCTTCTCTTTCTACCTCTCTCTTCTCTCTTTCTCTTCTTTTTCTTTTTTTTTTCACAATCTCACTTTTTTTTTCGACAACAGCAGACTTTTTATAAGCTAAGAGGTGAATTTTTTCACTGAAATCCTATTAAAATTAGGTTTAAAACTCTCAAAATAACTCAAAAAGAGTTCTGAACCAATTCTAACCATTGGATGTTGATCAAATGGTCCAAAAATCACTCAAAAATCATTTTAAAATCCTAAATCAAGTCGAAATTCATTTGGACTATCGGATCAGCCTTGAAAATTGAATCTGGGCTGTCAGATTGCACATAGAGAAGCCTCTAATTCTTAGTTTTAAAGTCGGGATGAATCTCAACCGTTGGATCTCGATCGGGAGCTACATCTGCCATTCATTAGCACATGCATTTCGGCCATTCGATCAAATCCTAGTGAAAGGCACCCATCGGATCAGACAAAATTCCTAAATTATCCTTCATAGACCATGCATGAGCCCGATGTTGCATAGATCACCGCATTCTTCAGCCATTCGGAGCGCGCTTCTCCATATGAAATTCCTAAAATGCCCTCCAAATGGTCTATCGTGCACCATGAAAAATGCTGACCTCAGTGTTGCATCAATGGATCGGTCTACTAGGTGTGGTCAGATTGGGTGATCTGCTGAGCCGATTTTCTGAACCGGTTTGAACCGGATCGGCTTTTTTTTTATTTGAAATTTAATTTCGAGCTCGTTTGAAGTCCGTTTTGTCTGAAATTTATTTCATCTGAACTAGAAAAATAAGATCTTCATATTGGAGGCCTTCTTTCTTACATAAGATTAATAAAAGTATCAATTTTTAAAAAAATAGATTAATTTATTTGATAATTTAATATTTTTATTAGTATATTTTTACCACTTATCACACCCCCCAGCTTAGTCATTGTCAGTCCCTTAGCAATATTTTATTTAATATCATGTTTCAATAACATTATCCATCAAGAAGATAAAATCTCGGACTAAAGGTCAAAATGTTTAGAAAATAATGCTAATTAAGCATTGAGCTTTAGAAGCAAATTTTTCAGTCAATACAATTAAAAACTTTCTTAGAGTACATCAAAGATCTACAGCACTTGTGTTCGTGATGACTAACTTTAGCATTTCAGTGTTAAATTAAAAGAACAAAAGTATCCTCTCTTATCACCTATTTTGGTAAATTTTCTATACATTCTCAATTTTATACTCATGAATTAAGGTAGCTTTCACACCGCCCTTTCTTTTTTTTTTTTTTGCTGTGCTGAGCATCTTGGCCTTTCCTTCACCGTTTTATGTGAATTTTCACACTTGACCTAGGTGCAGAGACCCAATTACTAGGCTTTGGGCAATCCACATATACTCTATCTTTTGCACTTTATTTTTAGGCAGGTAGCTCTTTCCTTAAATTCAAGTTTCTTTGATTAGAATGTATATTAATTATCTAATTTTTAGTGATAATTGAATCCTCAGTTGGCCTTATAATCAATACCTACTTTGCCTTGTTAGTGTGCATGTGCAATTAGAAAGTGCTAATAGTCTTTTAATGATCCTAAGTAGGCTGCTAAAAGTTGACCAACTAATCTACTTCTTTAACTCATTACATTCATTAGCAAATAATTCTATCTTTTATCACTTGTCCAGTCTATCTTGCTCAAGATTTTCTTCTTGACACATGGTTTTTTCTTTTTTACCCCCTACTTATTCTACATTGTCTTAAAGGAGAAAGAAAAATAAAGGGTGCAATAAAGGATAGGAAGGAATACACCTGATTTGGTTCAGTTTGGTTCCTTAAAGCTTTGAAATTTTGCTTGAGCTATCATTGATTTTTTTTGCAAAATTGAAAATACACACCAAAGCAGTAAAAGAGCAATAATAAATTACTAAAAAATAAAAAAAAAGAAAAATGATCAAAACTAAAAAAAAAAGAAACAACCTATCTAGTAGTTCTGATTTATAGTCTTCAGTTTGACTTTCTTTGAGTTGTGAGTTGAATCAATCTAGTGCCACTTCAATTGAAATACTTTCATGTTTGGTCGAGCCCTTTTTCAATTAGACATTGCTAGCTTTTATAGTCTTAAACCTATTTTCTACAAAATTCTCATATACTGAATTGTCAATAATATCAATTAGAAAACAAGTTTGATTATCATCAGGATGTTTAGTATCTTTGAAAACATTAAAAATAATTTTTCATCTTGGATTCTAAGAATTAATTTTTCTTGTTGAACATCTATTAAAGCTCTTTCAGTTGCTAAAATGGGTCTCCCTAAAATAAGGGGTACATTATAATCTTCTTCCATATCAAGAACAATAAAATCAATAGGGAAAATAAACTTGTTTATCTATATCAAGACATCCCTAGCAACAGTGCCAAAAACTTGATGGATCTATCGGCTAATTGAAGAATAATAGTGGTAGGCTTCGATTCTCCTAGACTCAGCTTCCTAAAAATAGAAAAAGGCATGAGATTAATACATGCTCCTAAATCACATAAAACTTTATCAAAACTACAATCACCAATAATGCAAGGGATAGTAAAACTCCCTGGATCTTTTAGCTTTTGTGGTAATTTATTTTGAAGTATTGTTGAGCATTCTTCATTCAAATTTATTCTCTCATGCTCCTTTAGCTTTTTCTTATTTGTTAGAATTTCTTTGAGAAACTTAGCATACCTAAGCATTTGAGTGATACCATCTACAAAAGGAATATTAATATATAAATTTTTTAATATTTTGAAAAAGTTAGAAAATTTATTATCTGGATGATGTATTTATCTCTCTGGGAATGGTAGTGGCGGCACGTAGGGCTTCACATTTGGGTCGGCAAACTGCATACCTAGAGACCATCCATCTGCTGATTGTTTTGGTGACTGACAAATTTTAGTTAATGGTTCCTTATTTGTAGTTAGCTCTTCAGTCTCTTTCTTCTGATGTGGCTTCTCCAACTTTGTACCACTTCTTAGGATGATAGGATTGACTTGCTCCCTTGGATTGGTCTCCGTGTTGCTGGGCAAGGATCCCTAAGGTCTCTCGAAGATTATTTTAGCCATTTGACCTATTTGCATCTCCAAGTTTCAAATTGCTGCTGCTTGGTCCAGTCTAAGTTTGGCTTCTAAATTTTTTATAGTTGCTTCTTGGTTTTGCATAAATTTGACCATCAGCTCTTCCATGTTGGACTTATTTTCAGGTACTTGGAATCCCGGGGGTGGCTGTTGTGCTGCATTTTGATTACTCCACATGAAATTTGGGTGCTGCCTCCACCCTTGATTATATGTGTTGGAGTAAGGATTGTTTTGTTACAGCCTAAAAAAATTACCAACATAATTAGCTATATCAGTTGTTTTAGCAAAAGGATTACCTGTCTGACAATTGCTCGTATCGTATCCTCCTCCACACAGGTCATAGGTGATGCTCTGAACATGCATAGCTATTCCCTTCAAGTTGTTGACTTCGGCTCTAAGGGGTGCAATTTTAGCTAGTAAGGTTGGCATGCAATCTACTCCCTGCACAGCTGCTAGTCTTTTTGGCATCATGTGTTCTGTCTGCCACTGATAGCTATTTGAGGCCATCTCATCGATCAGATCGAAGGCTTCTTCCTTCATTTTTTAATTAATTGTTTCTCCTACTGCTGCATCAATCATAGAACGATTAGTAGGAGATAAACCATTATAGAAAGTTTGTACCTGAAGCCATACGGATAGTTGATGATGTGGACATCTTCTTAGTAATTTCTTAAAATGCTCCCAAGCCTCATATAGTGTCTCCATGTCCATCTGCATAAAAGAAGTGATATCGTTGCGTATCTTGGTAGTCTTGGAAGGTGGAAAGTATTTGGCTAAGAATTTTTAGGCTAGGACATCCCAAGTTATGATAGAACCTGCAGGAAGAGAATGAAGCCAACTCTTAGCTTTATCCCATAAAAAGAAAGGAAATAACCTTAATCTAATAGCATCATCCGATACCCCATTAATTTTAAAAGTATCACAAAGTTCAAGAAAGTTAGAAATATGGGCATTCAGATCATCATGCACGTGTCCACTGAATTGGAAAGTTGATTGAATCATTTGGATCATCGTCAGTTTTATTTCGAAGTTGTTTGCTCGCACTAATGGTCTCCTGATGCTCAAAGCTGCATCGGCTACAGATGGTGTGATGTAATCATTTATTGGATGATGTACTGATCGAATAGCTTCATGTTGTCCTTCGGTCACCATATCCAATCCTAGATTGATGTCGTTAGGATCTTCAGCTGCCATTTTTCTTTCTTATTGTAGTCTTCTAATGGTTCTTTCAATTTTTGGATCTAAAGATAGTAAGTTACTATGTCCAGTATGTCTCATGCACTGAACAAAATTTTTTAAAAATAATAAAAATTAAAAATAAAATTCTAAAGTAAAGCTAGGATCAAAATTTCTATATTGTTTTAGACATAATTCCCAACAATGATGCCAAAAACTTGATGCATGCTAATCTATAGCTATGGCAAGTGCACCAGTTGATCAAGTAATAAAGTAAATGAGTAGAGTATCATCCCTAAAGGATTGAAAAATAGGTACTGAAAAGCTCTTTTCTATGCTTTATTTAGAAAACCGATTTTATGAGAATAAGAAATTAAAGAACAAAATAAAGAAATAATTAAAAATTTTAAGAAAATAGAGAGAGTGTAATTATTAGGATTTTAAACTTAAGAGCAATGTGTTACTAAGACAATCGGGTTCACCAACTCGATCAATACAATATTTAGGTTATTAGATTAATTTTATTTCATATGACGGTGGAGTTTCCTAGTTTATTCACTATCCATTGGTCCAGATGTAGCAAAACTATCAATATTTATTAATTATCCTTTGATCCAGATGTAATTTAAATAAATATTAATGTATTAAGTTTTGTGAAACCCTCTAATTAAAATACGCTGCGTCCAAAGCGCACTAAAATTCCTGCATGCATATGAATTCTAATTTGATTTATAATACAAGGTATATCAAGAAGCAATAACATAGATGTACTTGGTCCGTAATATCTATGTTCATCAGGTCAATTAGAAGATGGCCAGTAATTTAAAAGCATTAAGATCAGATTTATATACTCCTCATGAATAAAATTTAAAATTAAAAATAAATCATACTGAATATTGCATCAAAAGAGTGGCTATACCTTAGCTTTAGTAAAAAAAAATTTAGTTCATGATAACAAGTTCAAAAACAGCAAATAAAATAAAAGGCATAAAGAAATTAGACTGTCTGTTTGCTGAAATTGATTGTCTATCACTCTTGATGTGGAGAACTTAGTGAAGAAGAAGAAAAGCTCCTTGATCAATGTTCTGATTGTCGAAAGAAGAAAAGAAAAAAAATAAAAGCCCTTTCTTTTCTCTCAAAAATCTTTCTTCTCTTTCTACCTCTCTCTCCTCTCTTTCTCTTCTTTTTCTTTTTTTTTCACTATCTCACTTTTTTTTCTTCGGCAACAGCATAATTTTTATAGGTTGAGAGGTGAATTTTTTCACCAAAATCCTATTAAAATTAGGTTTAAAACTCTCAAAATAACTCAAAAAGAGTTCTGGACCAATTCTAACCATTGGATGTTGATCAAACGGTCCAAAAATCACTCAAAAATTATTTTAAAATCCTAACTCAAGTCAGAATTCATTTGGACCATCGGATTAGTCTTGAAAATCAAATCTGGACCGTCAGATCATGCATAGAGAAGCCTTCGATTCTTAGTTTTAAAGTTGGAATGAATCTCAACCGTTGGATCTCGATTGGGAGCTGCATCTGTCGTTCGTTAGCGCATGCGTTTCGACCATCCGATCAAATTCCAGTGAAAGGCACCCATTGGATCAGATAAAATTTTCAAATTGCCCTCTATAGACCATACGCGAGCCCAGTGTTGCATGGACCGCCACATTCTTTAGCCAATCAGAGCGCGCTTCTCCATGTGAAATCCTCGAAATGCCCTCCAAATGGTCCACCGTGCACCACAAAAAATGCTGATGTCAGCGTTGCATCAGTGGGTCGGTCTGTTGGGTGTGGTCAGATCGGACGGTCTGCTGAGCCAATTTTTCTGAATCGATTTGAACCAGACTGACTTTTTTTTTTTAAAATTCAATTTTGGGCTCGTTTGCAGTCCGTTTTGCCTGAAATTTATTTTATCTGAATCAAAAACATAAGATCTTCATATTGGTGGCCTTCTTTTCTATATAAGATTAATAAAAGTATCAATTTCTAAAATAATAGATTAATTTATTTTATAATTTAATATTTTTATTAGTATATTTTTACCACTTATCAATGTACATGGGTTGACCAACCATAGTTGGGCTTATGTGTAGTCTATGTGGATTCTAGTACCCACTAAAAAATTAGGATAATTTCTTGAATTAGAGGTAGAGTTTATCAGTTCGAACAAAATAGTGGAAGAATTTTTAGACTAAAGTCCAAGTCTTGAGGCTTAATATAATTCATATACTTAGGTCATTATTCTCTTTTCTCAAAATAAGGCCAAACCCTAATTGCTCCTATCACTATTAAATAGTGATAACTTATGGGACCCAACTTCGATAATTAGTATCAAAAGTTGAATTTGGTTCAGTAGTATGAATGGATTCATACTGGGGCCTCTTAGCCCAGTAAAAATAATTAGTTCAAAATTGACCTAAATTAGGCATAGTGCTTTAACTGTTAGAAGTAGGGTCATAGGAAGAAGAATTGTCTTGCTTTTCTTGACCATAACAGGCTGAACACGATATTGAGCAAGAGTTGCTTATCAAGGATGCTATATGATGACACCTTAAAATTTTTCTGTATATAATTCTACTACATGGGTATTAGATGTTGGTAGTCTTATGCAATTTATTGCAAAGACTATAAGTAAGTGGGATATTTGAAAATGATGAGAAATACTTGAATGTTGGGGATGGAAGTCTTGTTTCAATTCTAGCTTTAGAAATTATCAAGCTTATTTTTAATAGATGTCATTTTGAGTGATTGTCACTATTATCCATTGTTTATGATAAATATAATCTCTGATGGTCTTTTGGTCAGAGAGGGTTATCATTTATCAATAAAGAAGATTGTTGTGATATTATTATGAATAATATTACAGTAATACATGGATAATAAAGAAATAATATTTAACATTTATACAGTCTATTAAAGTATAATGTACATACCCAAGTTAGATTATGTTATGAATATCTATCTTTGGCATTATAGGCTTAGTCATCTTGACAAGAATAGGATAAATGGGTTAGCTTGAGAGAAAATGCTCGACATCAATGATTGTGAATCATTAATAGCTTGTGAATCTTGTCTTCTTAGAAAGATGATAAAGTCATCTTTTACTGAAAGAGGTGAAGAAGGTGATAAAGTTCTAAGTCTCATACATAGTGATGTATGTGGACCTATGAACTTAAGTGCCAAAGAAAGATATTAATATTTCATTACAGATGACCTATCTGGACATGGGTGCATTTGGCCTGAATCATTTAAAATATTCAAATAATTCAATAATGAAATAGGAAAATAAATTGGATAAGGTATTAAAACTTTTTGATCAGATCAAGAAGGCGAATACTTATCTAGTGAGTTTATGACATATCTAGAAGAGAATTGGATTCTCTCTCAGTGGAATTTTTTTCAAAATATAGTGTATCTGAAAGAAGAAATTAAACTTTGTTAGACATAGTTCAATCCATGATAGGGTTTACTAGTCTACCTATTTTAGGGTTGTGCTCTTGTGACTACTTGTTTTACTCTAAAAAATATTCTGAGTAAATCTGTTACAAAGACTCCATATGGGATATAGATTGGGCATTGACCTAGACTCTCTCACCTTCAGGTTCGGAGTTGATCGGCCTATGTCAAAGATTTACACATAGATAAACTTAGATCCTAATCCAATAAGTGTTTTAAGGGTTATTAATTCTACCATACTGAAGAGCATGAGATGTTCATCAATAGTAAGAGCATTCCTCTTTGGAAAGGAGTTTCTTAGAGAAGAAACTGATGCCTGTCAAGTTGAACTCGAAGAAGTTTGACTGATAGAAAAGAACCGACGTAATCTAGTAAACCTAGAGAATTGGATTTGATCAGATCAAACCCGAAGCCCATTAAAGTGTCACCTTTAAGGAGATTTGATAGAGTACCACGTTAATCGGATAGATACTTTAGTATTTAGATCCAGGATGGCAATCCCGTTGAGCTCGATGAGAACAATAAGGATCCGATCACCTATAGGGATACAATGCAGTGACCTGACTTTGAGAAGTGGATTGGAGCCACATGATCCAAATTGAAGTCCATGAAAATTAGTAGTGTATGGACACTAGTTGATTCACCTGAAGGGATAAAATCCATTGGATTTGAATGATTTTTCAAAAAGGATCAGAGTAGCACAGACGGGAAGGTAAAGACTTGTAAAGCCCGTTTGGCTATTATCTCAGTTTTTGAACATGCATTTTGAACGTATATCTTTGTTATGAACAAAGATAAATCCTATATTTGTAATTGGGCAAAATGTTCTATAGTGTTATTCTTTATGTTGTCTATGGATGAAATTCTTTTAATAGAAAATGGCATTCCAGCATTGCAAGGAATAAAGGTTTAGCTATCATCTTATTTCTCCATATACGAGACCAGACATGATATACTCACTAGAGATAATGAGTAGATACTAGTCTGATCTAAGTGAGAGCCATTGAAAGATTATATAGACAATCCTTAAGTATTTAGAAAATACTAAGATTCAGTGACTCAAATATGGAAGTACTGATGGAAAACATGTGGATATTTTAATTTTAGTCAAAATAAAATAACAATAAGAGAATGTCGGATCATACCCTAATTGTAGAAGAAATCTATTGGAAAGGTTCTAAGTAGTATACTTTAGCCTATTCAGTTAGTGATGTAGAGTGCATCATGGCATATGATGCTGCCATGTAAGCTGCATAGTTATTGAGATTCATTAGCAGCTTGGGAGTGGCACCCTCCATTGATGGTCCAGTCCTATCATAGCACTGGAGCCATAGCTTAGGCTAAAGAACCCAAGGACCAGCATATTTTGCATCGCTTTCACCTTAGATATTAGATCTGGATGACGTCAATCTTTAGTATATCGATAGAAAAGGAGAACTTGATTGACCCATTTGCTAAGGCCTCGAAACTAAGAAATTCTACGAACACAAGTGGAAGATAGGATATTTGATATCATTCTGATTGACTTTAGTCCAAGTGAAAGTTGTTGGAAAATGTGTCCTAAAGTCAATCATCTAAGTGGTAGACGATTGAAATTAGTATATGAATTATCTAATAATAATAGTTATTTGGCTTATTCATCATAAAAGTTCTATCTTCTTTAAATGAACTCCTAAATTATGATGAAATTTTTAGAACCACAATCAATCGATAATGGAGGATTTATTGGATGGTTCTTAAATTGTTCATAACCAAATGATAAGTTATTAATAAGGATGATAACTTATCAAGTGTAGATTATTGTATGCCATATGCATTGGTTCTCCTCGTAACCAAGTGGTGTGGAGACATTGGTATGGCATTCAGGAGAGATGTAGGAGTACATTTGCACTGAACGTGATCAATATAGTACTCTACTATTAAGAGTAGCTAGCTAAGGCCAATGGGTATAAGCGTCTCTCCGACTTGAGATCACCACGGTGACTTGCAAGCAACTCACTGTACTTTGGTATCGGACTGCCTGTATTTCTAATATAGATTCAAAAAAATTTTGGGTGCAGTCAAGTACTTGTAAAGTCAGTGTGTGAGTCAAGATGAGATTGACCGCTTCTGATTAATTTCAGAAAGAGAATGACTCGCTGTGTTTCAATTTTGCAAAATCTAGGCCTGGGTAATCCTTGTGAGGTGTCATGGGATTTGCAGAATTTCAAGACATGATAGAGATGACTTATATGAGTATTTGAATATATGGGATCACACACATTAGAGCTTGTAATCTGATCAGATGGTTTATCAATGATTGAGAATCGTTTTAAGATCAATCCAATAATACGATTGATGTTTGACCTAATGCAAGTGTTGCAGAAGGATCGATTAGCAATTGGATTGCTAATTGGCTCAATTTGATTAAGCAATCAGGTTGAGATCAAGTTTAATTGAATTAGATTCAATTAAAATTAGTTTGGACTTAATTAGATTAAGTCTAGTTGATTTATTGGATAAGCCAATTGCAAGAAAGAATAATTTTTTGTTTGACTACGACTTGGGTGCACCTAATTGACTTAGGATTTAAATCAGATTTAAATATTAATTTAATCTAATTTAATTAGACTCCTAGTTAGACTAGGATCATCCTTAATTAGATTATATTTAATTTAATTTAAATGGAATTTAAATTTGGTTCAAACCTATTTTGACCTAGTCAAACAAGAGGAGTCCCAGTTGGACTGAGACTCTCTCTCTTTTTCTTGCACCTAATAAAGCCCACGCCCAATATTTAATTTCTAATTTTTTATGTAAATTCCCATGCCAAAGAAGGCCTTCCAGACCCCATTATTCAAAATTTTGGGAGTTTATTTTGACTTGGTCAAAACCAGGAAGTAGTTAGGATTTGTTTCCTACTTGGAAGAGTCTTCTTTGACCAAAACTCTTCCCTCCCTTGAGTGCCAACTTTACCCACGCCCATCTATCTTATTTTGCCCTTTCTCCCTAGTTTTTGGGCATAAGAATCAGGGGTTTCACACCAAAAAATAAGGGAGGGGTGTCCAAGAGTTGGATGCCCCAATTACTTCCTTGTTTGACTAGGTCATTTGGCCTAGTCAACCCTAATTTTGTGCCGTCCCCTTCAAGGTATGTGTGGATGTCCAAAACCCCAGGTTTTTCCATGGCACAAACTAGAAGAAAAAGTGGGATTGGCATGGAGGTTTGTGGTGCCAAGTTTCTTGGAGAAAGGGTCTTCTGGACATCAAACGTCGATGTCTTGAAGGCACAAAGGTAAGAGAAGATGGTCTTCTCTTGTTGTTTTCATTTAATCTTTCCTTCCTATTTTCTTTGTATATTTTTGTGTGATAAAAACTTGAGAGAGAGAAAATAAGATGGTGTGGGGATTTGTGCTTCAAGACGTTTGGACATGATCTGATCATGTCCTGATGTGAGAAGAAAAAGAGAAGAAGGTCTTCTTTTAGGATTTTCTTGAGAGCCCTTCTTTTTTATTTTTTTATGAGATTTTTATTAGAAAAATCTGAGGGTGTGAGATCTAGAAAAATAAAAACAAATCTAGAGGAGAAGGTCTCCTCTGATCCTAGTATAGAGATGTTTTGGAGATATGACTATGGATGTCCTTAAGGAGAAGATTTGTTTTCTCTTAGGATTTATTTTTTTTCTTGTTTTATTTTCTGATTTATGGGAGATCTAAGGATTGGATTCCTCCTTTATTCCTTCTCATGTTCTTCATCTCTTAGAGTATCCAAGAGATCCGAAGAACATGTATTTGATTGACCATCAGGAGGGATCCACGATAAGCTAGCACTTCGAGCGGATCTTTATTCGACGAACCTCCGATCTGTGTTGCAGGTTCGTGTGGATCACCTATAGAGGCCAGACACCTGTATGGCTCTAAAAGCAATAATGGAATTCAACCACAAAGTTCTTGACTCGTGCAAAGATATGAGATCTGATCTCTTAGTAATCTAGATATGATCTAGGGTTAGATCTAGAAATATTCTAGATCTAGGTATTAATATGATCAATACCACTTATGATTAATTTAATTTTAGATTTATATTTACATCAAAATATGTTATAGATCCTTGTTGTAAGATTTTGTAATTTGATTATATGCATTTATAGATTAAATAGTTTAATCTATGTCTTTTGTTGCTTTTTATTTTTGAATAAATTTTGAAATCTATGCATGAAATCTTGCATGTTTCCCAATAATTTCTCCACTGTTAGCTAGCTTATTTACTCACTAGGATGTAAATCTCATTACATGTTTCTTTTCTTTTTTCTTGCAAACATGAAAGATCATAGTCCAGTATAGTACTTGCATCTTGTATATCACCACCAATATTTACACTATAAAAGTTGGCTCTATTAGCTTCTTTTTGAGAGATGGGTCATGGAGATGATTATATACATTTGTATGAGTTGTATAAATTAAAGTAAAAGAGAGAGAACCTGCTTAGTTTGTAATATGTGCTGAAAATGTTTACTTAGAAAGAATGTTATATATATTTTGTTAGTATTGTATAGACAAGCTCGATATGATATATAGCACTTATGTTGCTTTTGGATAATTTAGGAATTATTTAAAAAGTTTGAGTTGATCAGTGAAAGCATAAATTAAATCATTTTTAAAGTAGAACGTTAGTAGTTGAACTGAGTTTAATGGTACTTTATGAACTGCGGCACAAAATGCTTATTAAGTCTAGCTTAGCCACTGCAGCGTTACTTAGTAGTTGGGGTGGGGTGTTACAGAGACACTTGCACAGAGAAAGTGAAATTTTTATAGAGAAAGAAAACAGAGAGAGAAAGTAGGTTGCAAACTAAAAGAGAAGAGAGAGAAAATTCTCTCTCTTCTTTTCTTCTTTTTTCTTTTTCTTTTTTTTTCCATGGTGGAATAGAGGCTTGCATCCTCTTCCTCTTCCACTTTTCTTAACGGAATAGGGAACTCTTTGTTTCCCTCATTCTTGAGGCAAGGGAGGTCCTTCTCCTAGCCAACATGCTGGTGGCTAGAGGGAAAAGCAATGCCGGCAACAGCCGGCTTGGTCCGGTGATCGGCAGTGGCCAAACGACAACAAAAAAAAATCAAGGATACTCATGAAAAATAGGGGATTTGAGCAATTGAATTTTCAAGGATTTTCCATCCACAATCAGCAGGATTTCAAGCTTAAGATCCCATAGAAGATTGATGAAGGAGGATTGAAGAGACTACCTAGCTTTTGATGGATTTTAATCTAATTTTTGGTGGCAAAAGAGGATGGGAAAAAGGCAAGATTGATAGCAAAAATAGGGGAATCAGATAGCAAGTTTCAAGAAGAAATCTAGTGATAAATTTGCTTGAATCAATGATTTAATGGCTAATAATAGTGGAGAGAATTACTAGCGAAGGATTCACCTAGTTTTCGGTGGGATTGGCTATAATTTTTGATGGTCATAGTGCATTTAAATCATTGGTAAATAGGAAGAAAGAAAAGAAGAATCGAGCAATTAAACATTATTTTTTTAGTGATCTCTAGTGAGAAAAAATTTTGGAGATCGAAGCCTTTAAATAGACGTTGATTCAGAGAAGATTTGAGTTTGATTTCTACTTGATTTTTTGAGTAGATTAGCAATCCTAATAGTTGAAACAATCAGTATTGCTCTGATACTAATAGTTGTGCCTACGACTGCTTGGAACTACAATCGTAGATCAGATCTCTTACGTAAACCTGAGTGTTAATCCGAAAATATGAAGAAGAGTAAAAGTTGATGGCGGCACCTAGGGCTTTGCATTGGAACTAGAGAGAAAAGAGAGAAGAGAGTTAGGGCGAAAAGCGCTGTATTGATTCCTATCCTTGTAAAGGTTACAATTCTTGGGTTTATATACCCTAGGATTTCTGCTATACCATATGAATCCTAATAAATCCAAACTCCAACTGAAAAACTCTCCTAGGCTAACCCAATATATGAAAGTACTCACTGAGCCTATGTATATACATGTCTCCCATGCTCTCATCCCATAGATCTAAATCTGACCTATACATGAGTTAGCTACCTTAAGCCTTATTGGACTAGGCCTTAAGACCCCATAGATTAATCCTAATCCAAGATCAAATAGAAAACCCATCCTATTCTATACGCTACTATTGCCCAGCTATGCAACCAAAGGGGGGGGGGTTAAATTGGGTTTTTAAAATTTTAAAGCTAATTTAAAGATATCAAGATTGAATGATGATATGCAAGATGTGTGTGTGAAGCAATTTAGGTTAGAAAAAAATATAAAAGATTAGAGAGCAAAAATTTAACAAATTAAGGAAAGAAAAATAGCAAGCACACCACAAACAAGCAAGATTTATAGTGGTTCAATGCTTTTCTTGCACCTACATCCACTCCCCAAGCTTCTACTTGAGAATTAAAATTTACTAACCATATTCAAACTGAATACACCATTGAAAACCTCCAAACCTAACTATCCCAAGCTAGAACACTTATTTTTTGGGTACAAGCTGTTAGATATGTGTGCCCTAGAAATCAGATTGGCTAGCACTTGTAATACACTTTTAAGGGCAAAATTATAATTTTGACTATAAATAATAAAATCAGTTCTTTTCTATCGTAGTGTGTATTTGAAAGTGTCTGTAATACATCCCTTGAGTTAATGGTAATGATAGTTCATATTTTTAAGAGTTAAAAATTTAAGATATGAATTTTCATTATTAACTCATAAAATGCTCCCGACCATAGGATCATCATGAGGATGGTGATTGATCCGAAAGGTTGGTGTACGATCGCTTCTTTAGGATAGATGAGTCTTGAGTCTATGGTATAGAGACATTAGAGTGAGAGTATAGGTACTCGTTGGAGAAGAGGGCATTGAGTGTGACCACCTCGAGCAGTCATCAGGAAGTCTACCTTCTCGTCGATGACTAGCTCAAAGCTACAGTAGTGTGTCTGGTTCTTTGATCTGAGGTACATCGACACTTCATCTTGAGGGTGTTATAGTTTGACTGCACCATAACTCGATCTCCTAGCCATTCGGAATCCTGACATGTATGTTGGCTATAGCATGTTCATTATAGGAATTGGATTGCACCAATAGGGGATCTATCTACCTCGGTAGAAGAGGAGCAGCCCTATGATGATCATGAGAATCAAGTCCATAAGCCCATGGCCATGGCAAAGTAAAATAATAGAAAGAATTTCTATTAGGGTTTTTCACATTGGACTTGAATCGAATGATTTATTCATATGATGGATATTAGGATTTGACGAGATCACCTTAACCTTAATTCGGTTAGGGCTCAAGATAGAGAAAATTAATCACATAGCTAACTACATTGAAAGGTTCATTTTTAGTTCTAATTGGTTGCCACCATATGCTGCTAGGTGTCACTGGTGGATTTTGGGAGCAATTAGAATGATTTGGATGATCGATCATACTAGTTGTTTGAATTAGAAAAGTTCTAATCCATCGAAGGGTATTTCGATGATGTCAATGATAGAGATCGCGACATATCCCATTACCATACGGAACTGAACCTAATTGGATCACACAAACAAGGATTTGGATCTGGATATCATTAATTGGATTAACCTAGTTCAATTGATTCGAATAAGATTCAATTAGGTTCAAGAAAATCGTGCTAGCATATGATTGAGCTGAATATTCTACTTTAACAATCATTAAAGCTTGTCTCAACTGAGCCAAACATATTTGGGCTCACTCAAGAATCTTTACTTGGTCTGACCGAAGCTTGTCCAAGTCAAAAAAGGATTATTTTAATTTATGAGATAAATTTGAGATAACACCTGCCATTTTTCATTATCTACTAAATCTTGTCCTTAAACTTTGGTCAAATGTTGACCTTTGGCACTTAGACATCTACCCATGTGTCATGCACCCATAGGAGAGAACTTTGACCCTCGTCCCCCTACTAAAAGGTAGATAGATAAAGGGCACATGCCTAAGGAGGCATGCTCCCCATGTGGATAAGGATTGGAGTCCCATACAGATGGGACTCTAGTTGCTTCAGGGAGTCAACCTAGATGGCGCCAAGGAGTCCTGTTTGATCGGTCTTGGCACCATCTAAGGAGAGTTTTAAGGACTCTAATCTAATTAGATCAGATGATGTCATCCCATCAATTAGATTTAGATCTGATTACATAAAGGGCTGTGATTGGTTGGGATGATGTGGCACCGCATGACGTTGCAAGGTCTATAAAAACTCTATCTACGCTAAGATCGAAAGAGCTTCTACCTTAGCCCAAGCCACATAGCCCCTCTCCCTCCTTCTCCATGCCACCCTCTAGTCCACTCTCTCTTCTCCATGCCTAAGAGGCTTTGGACACAAGTTAGGTGTGATCCAAGCAAGTGCAAGGTGATAGGAAAGGAAGAAGGCAGCACTGCTGCAAGAGACAACAGCTGATCTTTAAAAGCCATTTTGAAGATCTTCAAGATCAGTCCTAGATCTAATTTTTAAAGGATAGATTGAGAAGGAGAAGATCTCTAGATTCTGCCCGAGTGGATACCAATAGAGATCAGGAGCTTGCGTGGCTACATCCAGAACTTCAAGCAAACATCAGGATCATCATAAGATAATAGGATTATCTATAATAAAGGTATAATTAAATTAGATTTAATTTAATTTAATTTTTATTTTATCAGATTAATAAGATTAGATTTGAAGAGTTTTAGATCTAAGTAGGATCTTAGAAGAAAATTTTTAAAATATCCCTCTTGATCCAATCAGATCTGAACGAACCTGATCCAGAAAATAGGATTTTTTCCTTCAACTGGTATCAGAGCCAGATTCCAAAATTTATTAGATTCAATTTTATTATAATTTTGATCTAATAATTAAATAATTTTAGATATCACATGAGATGTAACTAGATCTAAAATTAAAAAAATTAAAAAAATTAAATAATCTAGATCTAAGATGTATGAGATGCATGACTAGACTAGAAATAGAATTATTCTATATATAGTCTAACATGATTATAATTTTAATTTAATTAAAATAATTTTTAAATTTATTTATTTATTATTTTTTGATATTATAAATATTATAATTAAATTTAAAAAATAGAAAATAAATTTATTTAATTTATTCATATGAGATATGATAGATGCATGTTTAGACTAATTATAGAATAATTCTACAAAATTATAATACAAGATCAGGTGAGAGAGGCTAGTACTGATGCTAGCCAAAATAAAAATTTAGAGGAACTGGTTAGTACTGAGACTAACCACATAGAAGAACCCAAGCTAAGAATTAGTATTGATGCTAGTTCTAGTTTAAATGAGATAGAAAAAAGGAAAAAAAAAATAGATGATTTATCCGAGACTTATAAACCTAATGTCCTATTTTCTTAACCCTAGAAGCTGGTTCTTCTTATAAAAATCAAGAGGCATGTAATGAAATGTCAATGGAGTTGTTTAAGCAAGATCACATTAATTTACCTCCAGAATTAAAACCGCCTTTAGTCACCATTCCAGCATCCATTGAATCAAACTGAACTCCTAATACAAAAACTCCATTCATGAGCATTTTAGAAAAACAAATAGGAGAAATTCCTAATAAACATGGGTCTGAGAATGGAATCATAAATTATATTCCTAAAATTAACAATGAATATATCAATAATGGGATTATAAATCAACTTTTTGAGATTGGCAATCCAAAATCATTGGAATTTGTCAATCCAATATTCGACACAGGATAATAAGCTATATTGTGTCTGGCTGAAGATGGTAAACTTAGCGCTTGTTGGGAGGCAACCTAATATTTGGTTTTTATCTAATTTATCTTTTTAGTTTATTTTTTTTTTAGGATAATTTGAATAAGTTGGAGGGAGAGCTCAAATTTTCAAGGCATGTCCTGGACCAAAAATATACTGAGTTAGGTGTATTCTTTCATGTTCTTTATTACACCCTTTATTTTTTCTTCTTCATTGAGGACAATGTCGATTAAGTTGGGAGGAGAGGAAAAATAAAAATTTTAAAATTTTAAATTCTCAAAAAAATTAGTATTTAGTATTTAGACACCTGATTATGCTTAAGAATCGAATTAAACTAAGCATTTTCAAAAGAAAATTGATGCACAGATTAGAGCATCTATGAGATATTAAGGAATCAAGTATTAAGAAAATTCAATAAAGAGTTAAGTCTAGAACATAAAAAGTTTTTTCTTGGAGCATTTCTAATTATTTCTATTAGCATCAAAGAAAAGTCTACTTTTTATAGGCTTGTATAGGGTAACTATACGTTTTTTCATATAAAAATTTATTTTAATAAAATAGTTTTCAAGTACTTCTCACTGAGTAACCGGGCCTCTTTGCCTAAGCAAGCATTGAGTTTCACGTTAAAAGGTGGGAAGGGCAAAGAAGCTCGTTGTAAAGCTAGTCTTAACTCGTAGCCTATTTGATTCGAGCTAGTAAGCCCAAGGGGTATTCTATACCTAGTGCCCTAAAGTCAACTGGTTTGGAAGTTATTGGCCCAAGACTTGCTACATGGATCAAATAGAAAGCTTAAGGAGTTAAGACACTCAATAGTGGTACAACGTTAATACAAAAAAAAAAAAAAGGTTTCCCACCAAGATCAGATCCCGTTGCCTAAGTAAGCAATGATATTCATGTTAAAAAGTGGGCAATGTAAAAATAAAAATTAATAAATGAAGGACGGAAGTAGCAATACACTTGCCTATATGAAAGTTTAGATAAATCAGAGATAAAGGTAGGATAATTTAGAAAAAGTTCTGAAAAATTTAATATTTTTTACTTAATTTTTCTATTGATAAGTATTAATATCCCAATAATATATCTCATTTAAGCTCTACTGAATATCAATGGCCATTTTGATAATTGCTTAGGTAAAATTCAAAACTCTAAAATTAAAAGGTATTTAAAACTAAATTCTTTCTTTACTCGAGGATGAGCAAAGCTTAAGTTGGGGGGTGTGATAAGCATCATAAATTTACCAATAAAAGTATTAATTTATTAATTAATTTATATTAATTTTTAAGAATTATTAATCAATTTATATATAATTTTTAAAAAATTAATATTTTTATTAATTAAAAAATTAATTAAAAAAAATAAAAATTAAAAAATAAAATTTTATTATCAATGGAAAGAGCTTATTTTTTTGATCATAACAAAATAAATTTTGAGTAAAATGGAGCTAAAATGGAAAAGATATGAATTTTTAAAGATATAAAATAAATAAAAATTAAATAAAAAAAAAGAAAATGGCTCAGTCAGCTTTGTAAGCCAAGCCACCAAGTCAAGCCAAGCCATCAAAGTTGACTCAGCCATTGAAGCCATCAGTCGGTCCATGATCCAGGCGTGGATCGTCAGCTCAGCAAAATTCGGCGAATCAGAGCTTGCCACGTGGTGGACCTAGACCCCTAAAGGGTCTACAGAAATTTATCGCAGCTCACAAGGATAATTTAGTTTTTTTGCTTGGCAACAAAGGTGCTGATTGGTTGCGGTGTGCGGTGCGGCTGGTCCATGCGGTCCATGGGAACAGTGATTGCGCGATCGGACGGCTGTGGTTGCTTCCGAATTTGATTCAGTTGTAGACATCACGCGGATCGCCATTGATGGCAGTGCTCGATCCAGGCGATGATCCGACGGTCCAGAAAGCTCCCAACGGTGATCAAACTCTCAGGCACATGATTTGTGGCCAGATTTTCTCCATCAAGCGCGATCCAACGGCCAAAAATTAATTCGACCTGATCTGGGCTGATCTGCATTCGATTTTGATGATTTTTGGACCATTGGATTTCTGTTGAATGGCTAAATTTTATCAGATTTATTAGAGATGTATCAAAGCTATTTTGATTCAAATTTTACTCGAATATTTTGATTATTGCAAAGGCCATTAGTTTCACACTGCTCGGAAGCAAACTTTCCAGCCCTCCT